>VZQC01009253.1:2574469-2586448 GCA_009823505.1 Rhizomys pruinosus | reverse complement strand
GGGCTGAGGTGAGAATATCAAATGTGACCATCAAGCCAGAGCAAGCCGCAGGAAATGCAAGTGTCAAGGTCACTGGAGGTGTTGATTGATAATGCTCTTTTCCTGCACTGTCTTTTTTTTTTTTTGGTCTTTTCGAGACAGGGTCTCCCTGTAGCCCCAGCTGTCCTGGAACTCACGTTGTAGACCAGGCTGGCCTTGAACTCACAAAGATCCGCCTGCCTCTGCCTCCCAAGTGCTAGGATTAAAGGCGTGCGCCACCACGCCCGGCCTTCCTGCACTGTCTTTACAAGGCACCGTAGGCTGGGGTGGCCGAAAACAGCAGAGGTGTATCCTCTCCCAGGTGGAAGGGCTGGACGGCAGGGGTGTAGGCTTGGGCTCTGGGGGACACTCCCTGCTCCTTCATCCCCTTGCTGTGTTGGCAGCCCTCAGCCTTCCCGGCGTGTGGACAGATCACTCTTTGCTTCCTTCTTGCTCTTTCCACTTCTCTGCCTCTCTCCTTCTTACGACACCAGTCATTAGGGTTAGTACCCAATCTGAAATTCTTAACTAATTATACTTACCAAGACACCGTTTTTCAAACTTCAAATTCTGAAGCTCAGGGGGACATGAGTTGGGAGAGGTCAGTACTCAACTCACTAGAATTACTGTTTCTCTGTATTTACTTTTCTTTGGAATATTATTTTTCTACATACTTCCGCCTGCCCCTCTGCCACGAGCCCAATTTCATTTTAGTTGGTGACATACTTAAAGCATCTTAGATAGTAAGGTTGTTTTGTTTTGTTTGTTCTTTTTGAGATAGAGTCTCCCTGTAGCTTCAGCTGTCCTGGAACTCACTCTGTAGACCAGGCTGGCCTTGAACTCATAGAGATCCACCTGCCTCTACCTCCCAAGGGTTAGGATTAGAGGCATGGCCACCATGCTCAGCTGATAGTAAGTTTGTAATGAAGGGGTTGTAAATATATAAATGCAGCAACACAAAAATTTTGAAACATGGATGAAGGTAAATATGTCCTGGCTCGTAGAGGTTTAGGAAGAAGCCAGTGCTGCTGTCTACCCATAAGTCTGTCTCCCGGAGAAGCCCCTTGAGGCTTGATTGTCTTCCAAATTTGGTGAATTTCATGTTTTTTGAATGAGCTCCAATCACCTATCTTCCTGTCCCCTAAATTTTAACCTCTGGCTTCGAATGATGGGAGTTGAGAGTTAAGTCTAGCAAAGAGCAAGAACCTTTTTTATCCTTCCTCAGTAAGTTTGCAAACGCATCTCTGTGCTGCTGACCTGTGCTGACTTCTAGAGTAGCCTCTTCCTACCGCTTCCCTCTCTGGCTATTCTCAGAAGCCGAGTCACCTGTCAAAACATGTCAGCAGCTAGCCAGCAAAGATAAGAGAAGTCAGCAAAAAGTCCAAAGAAATAAAAGACCAATGCTTGATTCTGCATATGTAATACAGAGAAGAACAGATTAACAGGCTCACAGAGTGGCTGGGTGTGTCACGTGTAAACACCGCCCTTGCCCTGGAAGAGCCTTTCCCAGCTTTGATGTTAAGATGAAATGAAGACGACAGGACCTGGAATCATTTCAAAGGCTGAGAAAGCACTTTCGAAGGTCGTTTCATCTCCCAACCATACTAGTTAAAAAGTTTTGAAAAATAAATATTAGGAAGCATGACGGAATTTTATGGGGTTTTAATTGGACATCTTATTCTGGGACACTGTAGACAAGGTAAGTTGCTTCCTCAAAGAACAAATGTACATGTGATTTTTCAAGAATTGCTTTAGTTACTGATGGGATGGATTTTATTTTTTGTTGTTTATTTTGGCTTGGTTTTTTTTTGGAGATTGAGTCTTACTGTCTGAGGCTGACCTCAAACTCCCTATATAATCCAGGTTGTCCTCAAACTCTGTGATCCTCCTGCTTCAGCTTCCTTGAGCCTGGAATTATAGGTGATTCTACCAGGCTAGCAATACCAAGAATTGCTGAAGTTAGGCTCCTTGGGCACTGTTTCTGATGAGCTTGATCAAAATTTCTAGTTTCTAAAATTTGCATATGTATTTAGATAGACAGATAAATGGATAGACAGAGAACACTTTAGCTTTTCATCAATTTTCCCAGGATTAGGCGTAATCCCCATGTAAGAGAGCTGAGGCTCAGAGAAGATGAATACCTTTCCCAAGGCCACATGATAGAAAACAGTATTGAAAGCTTTTATTCTCTAATTCAATATTTTGTTCCTTTCCCAGCCCTTAACATGTTGAGAGAAGGAAAGGCCTAGAGCTGAGTCTGTGCTAGATGAGTAATAGTGAGTCATGTCATGGTCATGACAATAATGAGATTACGAGCTTGGGTTTGGGGTTAGATGACTTACAGATCTGGCTGTTCACCTGAGAACAGAGATACCTGGGCTGCGTATTTCACAGGCCAGTTCAAGCTGCTTCAATTGGTGGTTGAATTTCAAAGCAGCGAGTGTAGAGATGGCTATCAGAACATAAGCACTTTTCAAGCCTCGTTCAGCATCATGTTTGCTAATGCCATATGGCCAAATCTAGATTCAGGGAGTGAAGAAATAAATACTTGCACTCTTGGGAAGCAAGAAAACTCTGCCTCCCCCTTACCCCCAATAAACTACAAAGGAACACTTGAATCTAAATTATTTTCTATTTATCTCTGTCTCTCTCTGTTCTCTCTTTCTGTCTGTCTCTCTGTCTCTGTCTCTGTCTCTCTCTCCTTTGCTTCTTTCCACTTCCAATTCTATTTTGATCAACCATATGCCATGGACCTTGGAAAGCCTAAGTACATAGAAAATGTATCATCAGGGCAGTGTTAGTCTGTCAGCCAAGAGCATTGAGTGTAAGGATAGGTTATCTTCTCCCTCTTCACTGGTCCAGATAGTCTTATGTTTGTTTGTTTATTTATTTATTTGTTTGTTTTTGAGACAGGATCTCCCTATAGCCCCAGCTAGCCTGGAACTCTCTCTGCAGATCAGGCTGGCCTTGAACTCACAAAGATCCACTTGCCTCTGCCTCCTGAGTGCTCGGATTAAAGTCATGTGCCACTGCGCCCGGCAGGTTCTCACTTTTAATTCTGTGTTATGCTCTGATTGCTTTCTACATCCTGTGATAGTCCAACCTGGACTGGTCACTTCCTTTTGTCTCAGGTATCAGATCTGTCACCTGCAAGTATTCCCAAAGTTCAGACACGTTGAAGCATATATTTATATTGCTATCTTAGTATATTTTCTGTTCTACAATCAATAACAGAGACTGAGTGACATATAAAGGAAAGTAGTTTATCTTGGCTCAGGGTTTTGGAGGATGGAAAGTTCAATATGAGGCTATGAGGCAGCTATGTCTGGTGAGGTCCTCGTGCCTCCTCAACTCATGGCAGAAGGCGGAAGGGGAAGCAGGCATGTGCAGAAGAGACAGAACACCGGGAGCAGCTCACTTATAACCTCCCTATAGTGACCAACCCAGACCCTGAGAGTAAGAAGTCACTCATGGGAACTAGAGAAATGGATCAGTAGCTAAGAGTACTTGATGTTCTTGCAGAGGACCCAAGTTCAGTTCCCAGCACCCACTGGTAGCTTATAACCATCTATAATTACAGTTCTAGGGGATCCAATGCCCTCTTCTAGCCTCTGCAGACATCAGGCACTCAGATGTTGCATACATACACATGTAAGGAAATGCTTATTACATATTAAATAAAATAAATAAATCTTTAAAAAATTAACCCGAACACTTCCAACATTGTCACATTGAGGGTTAGGTTCCAACATATCAGTCCTAGGGACAAACTCAAATTATACTGACTGCTTAGCCAATTTATGTTTCCCAGTGGTATTCTAGATCTGTGAATTCTTCATGTGTTTACTATGTACAAAAATCTAGAATGATCTTTATGACATTGGTGGAGGTCATTTAATGGATTCTCTAGTTGTAAGAGTTTTAAGCACTTTTTTCCTTTTAAAACTTGAGGATACTTCTTTGCTCCATGATCAGATGTTTATAGCTAAGAATTTGGGGTTAACCGCTCTCTATTTGCTCCCTCATTGGTGGGTTTTGCTATTAAACATTTCACGCTAACTTGCATATAAATGATATTGTTCAATGATAGTTTGTTCCACATGGAAATTGGTGACTGGGAATCTCAGAGGAGCCTGTCTCTTTCCAGCCTCATCTCCCATGACTAACTCCTTGTTTTATGATTTCTCTTTCTCTCTCTCTATCCCTCTCTCCCTCTCTTTATGGCCACTGAACACAACGTGCCTAGCAACTGAAAGCTCCCATTCCACCTTTATGCATGGCAAGCCTCTCTTTATCTTTCAGGTCTCAGCTTAAATGCCACCTTCCTAGACAAAACTTTTCTTCATTTTTAAACAGGTTTGTCCAAACATAATTTGCCTTTCATGAAACTTAACCATTTAAAGCACACAACTCAAAGTTTTTTAGTGTATGTACAGACTTTGGAACATTTTCATTATCCTAAAAGGGCAACTCGTTCTGATTAGCAGTCGCTCACCATTGCCCACCCCACACGATCGATACTCTACCTTCTCAGTCTAGGGACTGACTACCTCCGGATTTTTTTCTCTAGTTCAGGGCGATGGTGCTGGAGATCGAAGATTTGTCAGTTCTACACATGGAATGCAAACAGGTTTGCGTAATATGTATTCTTTTGTGACAGACTTCCTTAGCATCGTGTTCCCACAGTCCATCTGGCTCACTGTGAATCAGTACTTAATTTATTTTTATATCTGAATCATACTTCATTATATGGCTAGTCTACACTGTCTCTCCATTCATACATGAATGGACAGGGTGTTGATCCCATCTTTTGGCTTCTGTGAATAATATCATCGTGAACATTCATGTTCAAGTTCCTGTGTTGACATATATTTCTATCTGTCTTGGGTAGACATGTAAGAATGAAATAACTGAGTCATATGGTACCTCTATTGTTAACCTCTTTAGGAATTTTCAAGTGCATTTCCAAAAGAGGGTCTTTAAATCACCCATCTTAAGAAGCTCTGTCTTGTCCCTTTTAGTTCTAAATCCTATTACTTATTTCCTTTTAGAACTAAATCACGATGTGACATTAAAGTTCTATTTCTCGAATCTGTACAACTGGAATACCAGCTCTGTGATGGGAGGGACCATGCCTAACACTTAGCACAGGTTTTCTGTACAGTGAGTGCTCAATAAATATTTGTTGATTGAATGATTGAATGATGAGTGAACAAGAGTTTAGGGGAACATCTGTGTCAAGCTATTAGGGCCTGGGAGAAGGGAGGCTTGAAATGCTTTTTAAATCATCTTTAACTCCAGTTTTAGGAAGTCCAACACATTCTTCCGTCCTCCTCAGGCACTGTACACACATGATGCATTTGCATACATTCAGGCAAAACATTCATACACATACAATAAAAGTAAGTAAATAAAAAATATTTCATTGTGGGCGCGGTGGCACATGCCTGTAATCCCAGCACTTGGCAGGAGAGGCAGGCGGATCTCTGTGAGTTCAAGGCCACCTGGTCTAAATAGCGAGTTCCAGGGCAGCTGGGGCTTCAGGGAGACCCTGTCTCGAAAAGACCAAAAAAAAAAGACAAAAAAATTATTTAAACATAAATCTGTGTCCTAGGTTAAAAAATAAATAAATTAGTTGGTCATAAAAATTATAATCAAAGATGTTCTACCAATTGAAATATTTTTTGCTGAAATTTGTGTAAGCATGCTTTGCTATATAACGAGTAGCTGAAAAAGCCCATTTCAAACCATGGTTAGCATGGGTTCTAGGATATTTATGGTTCTTTTCATCTCTTCCCTTGATTATCCTTGACAGCCTTTCTTTCAGAGTGAGTCCCCTCAAGGTAGCAAGAGGACGAGCATTAGCACTAGGTACAAGCTCCTTTGAATGCCTAACAAGAAAAAATAAAGCAAACTCTTTGGGGGAACTGGTGGAGAGGAGTTGGAGCTCAGAGCCGTGTGCATGCCAGGCAAGAGGTGTGCCACTAAGCTCCATCTTCAGTGTCCTTCCCATCCTCTCAGTCTCTTTGGGCCAGCTTAGTCATAGGCCCACTCTTGATTTATAAGCAGTCAGGGGACTGCCATTCAAGCATGGGCTTAGACTGCTCAGCCTCCACCCCTGAAAACAGGGACGGTCTCTGGAAGAGCTCAGTGGGGAGGAAGAGCCAAATGAACACGAACGTGTTAGAAAGTTAGGAAGGTGTAGACAAAGGAGCCGGGTAGTCACCAGCTGTGCAGCAGGTCAGCAGCGGTCTTGCCTGTTGGGTGGGTTGGGAAAGAACATGGAAGCAATACTCGCAAGCTTATGGCGGTATCAGTAGAAGGAATGAAGGAGAACATCTGGATCTAGAGCTACCCAACTGTCTGCAAATGGCCAGATGATACTGTAGGCTTTGTAGGCTATGCAGTCTCTGATACAACTATTCAACTCTACCATCATAGCATAGAAGAATCAACCACAAACAAACCATAATTATAAAATCAGGCAGTGAGCCAAATTTGGCCTACAGGTTTTAGTTTGCCTGTGGTGTAGACCATGGGTAATATCATCATTAACTTCATTATTGAGAAAGCCGCTCAGAACCCTCTTGTTACGAAACTGGACTTGCATTCTCATTTTTGTATATAGCCTTGCACAAGGAGACTGGTTGAGTCTAAGTTTGAAGATTCAATTAATAGACAACTAACATTTATTGAGCACCTACTGGGTGGTAGACACACATTTCTCTCACTTGTTAGGAAAAAGTTGTTTATTTTAATATTATTATATTATTAAATTTTATTTATTTATTATGTATATGAATGTACTGTCTGCATGTAGGTTGGTGCACCCGTGTCGTGCAATGCCTCAGAGGTCAGAAGAGGATCTCAGATTCCCCTGGAACTGGAGTTACAGACGGTTCTCAACCGCCATGTGGGTGCTGGGGATCAAACCCCAGTCCTCTGCAAGAGCTCTTAACTGCTAGGCCATCTCTCTAGTCCCATATTTTAATATTATTTTAATTTAGAAATAGAAAAAAGGAGGAAAAGGAAGGGAAAAAAAACCACAATGTATGTGGACAAATGTCTACTTCATCATGCTCACCTCTCACTCATTCACTAATTCCAAAGATGAAAAGTGTTCAGCCACAGTGGATCCATTCCACACGGAAGCAGTGAGGCCGCTATGGCAGTTCCATTGCTGTGGCCATGGCAAACCTCTAGAATGCTTTTTTACTTGGCGTGGTGCATCTTTTAACCTGCTTAACTGAGTCCTTTACAAACTGCTAGCTTGGCTCAACAAACAGCATTACCCAATCCATGTTGACTGTGGGATGGCTGCTTACAAAGCCACACAGTAGCACTGGAGTGGACAGAGGCCCAACGGAACTAGAAACTGGCATTTCATTCAGTTCTCTTGCCGCATTAAAGATTTTCTGTGTCAATGGATGATGAACAATTTGACCTTGAAATGTAAAGATGTGGATGTCCTTGAGCCATCATACTTGGAATTCACCACTGAACATCTTAAATACATACAGCTTTTCATCAAATCTGGGAAACTGTAGGCCAGTGCTTTTTAAAATATTTCCCCTTCACTCTTTCTGGTACATCCATTGCGGGGATGTTGGTGTGACATCCCTGAGGCTTGATTTGTTCCACTCTATTTTTTTTTTTTTTTTAGTACTGCAAAGTCAATAATTTCTGTTGAACTATTTTCTTTCTTTTTCTTTCTTTCTTTCTTTTTTTATTTTGGTATTTTTGAACTATTTTCATATTCACTTTTTCTTTCCTTCCCAGCTAAAGTTTGCTACTGCCTCTTCTTAACAGAATTTTCTCTTTTTTTCTTTTTAATGACTTTTGTATTGGTAGAGGTGTTTTGATTTCTAGTATGTTTATTGGTGTGTGTGTAGTGCCCACCAAGGCCAGAAGAGAACTACAGAGATGCCATCTGGGTCTGGAGGTTGAACCCAGGTCCTCTGGAAGAACACCAAGTGCTCTTATCCCCTGACACCTTTCCAGCCTTTTTTTTTTTTTCTTTTTTGAGACAGGGTCTCAAACCTACTGTGTAGTGTAAAACAACCTTGAGCTTCAGATCTTCCCACCTCTCCTGCCAAGTGTTGAGAGTATAGCCATGAGCATGACTGGTTTTTATGCAGTGTTAGAGGCAGAACCCAGGGCTCTGTGTGTGCTATGCAGTCTCTGATACAACTATTCAACTCTACCATCATAGCATAGAAGAGGTCATAATCAACCACAAACAAATCATAACTGAGCCTCAACAGAATTTTCTCAGTGAACTTTCCATTGTATTACTGTACTTTTCAATTCCAATTTTTAAATCTTTTGTCTTTTTATTGATTTTGTCTATTTGGTGGCTTTTTGCCATTATATTTTCCTTTAAATAAAAATACTTTCATTTAAAGTTTTAAAAAAAATTTATTATTTATTTATGTGTATGAATGTACTGTCTGCATGTAGGTTTGTGCATCTGCATTGTGCAATGCTGCAGAGGTCAGAAGAAGGTGTTGGATTCCCCTGGAACTGGAGTTCTACTGGAATTGGAGTTATAGACAATTCTCAGCCACCATGTGGGTGCTGGGGATCAAACCCAGGTCCCCTGCAACAGCAGTTGGCACTCTTAACCGCTAAGCCATCTCTCCACTACAGCTAAAAGCACTTGAGAGGCAACAACAAATGAACCCTAAATGCAACAGACAGGAAGAAATAACAAAAATCAGAGCAGAAATCAATGAAATAGAAAGAAAGAAAACAATACAAAAAATCAATGAAGCCAAAAGTTGGTTCTTTGAAAGAATAAACAAGATAGACAGACCTCTAGCCCAGTTAACAAAAAGAAAGAAGGAACAACTCCAAATCAATACAATCTGTGATGAAAAGGGAAATATCACAATGGACAAGGAAAAGATCAAGAAAATTATATGGGAATATTACAAGAACCTATATTCTACCAAGTTTGAAAATCTAGAAGAAATGGATGAATATCTGAAATCTTGGGAATCACCAAAGCTTGGCCAAGAGGAGACCAGCAGCTTAAACAGACCCATAACATATGAAGAAATAGAGGATGTAGTAAGAAGCCTCCCAACTAAAAAAAGCCCAGGCCCAGACGGTTTCACAGCAGAATTCTATAAAACATTTCAAAAAGACCTACAACCATTATTTCTGAAACTGTTTAGAAGTATACAATCAGAGGGAATGCTCCCAAACTCATTCTATGAAACCAGCATCACTCTATTACCTCAAAACCAGGCAAAGATCCATCTAAAAAGGAGAATAATAGAACATCTCTCCCTCATGAACCAGATGGCCAAATTCTAAACAAATACGTGCAAATCGCATACAGACCCACTCAAGAAAATCATCCCATCATGACCAAGTTGGATTCATACGCAGAGATGCAACTGGTTCAAACCATAATGAAAACTCATAAACACCTCCAACCACATAAAAGGAATCAAAGGACAAAAACCACACATCATCTCATTATGCTGAAAAAGCCTTTAACAAAATCCAAGCTCCTTCATTCTTAAAGATCCTTAGAAGGAATTGATTGGAGGGATCATCCTTCAAGTGATCAAAGCCATATCCAGGAAACACCACAAGGCCAATATCATCCTAAATGGGGAAATGGACAGAAACATTCCCTTTAAGAGTAGGAACTCCGCAAGGCTGCACCCTGTCACCACTCCACTCTTCTCTCAATATAATGTGCTTTGAACACTTGCTAGAGCAATAGGCAAGAAAGGATATAAAGGAGTTACTAATTGGAAAAGAGAAGTAAGCTATACACTATTCACTGAGATATGATCGGTTTTACACGTAAGAGGCATAAAAAACGCTCCACCAAAAACCTAGAATGATTAAAGCTTTCAGCAAAGTGGCAGGATACAGAATGTAACCTAAAAAAATCAATGGCCTTCTTTCATACAAAATCCACCAACAACAAGCCAAACTGGGGAGAAAGAATTTTCAAAGGACCCTTCCCACTCACAATAGCCTCAAAAACAATAAATACCTGGAGACAAAACCTAACCAAAGACACCAAAGATCCTACAACAAAATATGTAAACCTTTAAAGAAAGAAATGGAAGAAGACATCAGAAGATGGAAAAACCTCCATGGTATGATGGGGTAAAATTAACATGTAAAAATGGTCCATTTTACCAAAACTCTTGTAAGAGATTTAACGCAACCCAAATCAAAATCCCAAGAGTTTCTTCACAAGGCTTGGAAACAAAAGTTCTTAAATTCATTTGGAAAAACAAAGACCCCGAATAGCCAAAACAACCCTGAGTGAAAAGAGCTACACAGTGGGGGGATCTCTATACCAGACTTCAAACTGTACTACAAGGGCTACAGTCATAAAAACAACGCCTGGTACTGGCACAAAAAAAACAGACCTGTTGGCCAATGGAACAAAACGAAGATTCAAATCTGAGCACATACAATTTCAGTCCCCCCATCTATATTTGACAAGGGGGCCAAGAAGCCACAATGGAGAAAAGACAGCATCTTCGGCAAGTGTTGGTGTTGGCAAAACTGGATCACCACTTGTAGAAGAATAAAATTAAACCCCTCCCCCTCTCACGCCCTGTAAAAGTGAACTCCAGATAGATTAAAGACCTCGACGTGAAACCCCAAACACTGAGGTGATAGAATAAAACGTTGGCAGCAGATACAAGACATAGGCGAGGAAAAGACTCCCTAAATCAGACAGTAGCTGCAAAAGAATTAAGATCAACAATTGACAAATGGGACCTCGTTAAACTCAAAAGCTTCTGTACATCAAAGAAAACAAAAGAAACAAAGAAGTGAAGAAAAATCCCACAGAGTGGGAGAAAACTTCACTGCAGATAACATCTGACAAAGCAAATTGATTTCCAGATATATAAACTACTCAAAAAACAAGAAAAAAGAAAACAAATGACCCGCTCAATAGATGGAGCAAAGACCTGAACGAGACTTCACAAGTCTCTGTTCTGAGGAATTAGAGATGTCTGAGAAACACATCACGAAGTGTTCAACAACACTAATCATTAAGGAAATGCAAATCAAAACCACTTTTTTTTTTTTTAATTTTCATATGTGTGTGAATGTATTGTCTCATGCAGGTCTGTGCAACCGTGTCGTGCAATGCCGCGGAGGTCAGAAGAGGGTCTCGGACTCCGCCTGGAACTGTAGTTCTCCTGGAGTTGGGGTTACAGACGGTTCTTAACCGCATGTGGGTGCTGGGGATGAACCCGGGTCCTCTGCAAGAGCGTCGGTGGCTCTTAACCGCTAGCTATCTCTCCAGCCAAATCAAAACCACTTTAAGATATCATCTTACTCCAATAAGACTGGCTAGGATCAAAAAACAAATGATGACCAAGTGCTGGAGAGTTGTGGGGAAAGGGGAAACTCATCCACTGCCTGGTGGGATGTAAACACGTACAGCCACTATGGAAAGCAGTGTGGAGAACCCTTGGAAGACTTGGAATGAACTTGCCACCCTGACCCAGCCATACCACTACCATCTAGCATGTACCACTCAAGACCTACCACCACCCAGAGATACATACACGACCATGTTTATTGTAGAAGCTCTCTTCACAATAAAAGGAGCTGGAATCAACCCAAATGCCCCTCAACTGAATGACTGGATAGAGAAATGTGGTACATCTACACAATGGAGTTCTATGCAAGCAGTAAAGAAAGACGACATCACAAGCTTTGCAAAGACAATACTCTAGGAACATACACATCATGAGTGAAGTAACACAGTCCCAGAAAAACGAACGACAAATGGGATCCTCATGCGTGGATGCTAGTGCCAATGACGGTTGTATGTAGTTCTTGTGTAGGGCGGCCCCCTGAGCTTTTTGTCAAAGCAGTTGGGTGTAATGCATATAGGAAACAACAAACAACGACAACAACAACAGAAAGGACGTCAATCAAGAACTGACTGAAACAGTAACTTCT
>VZQC01009253.1:2562945-2573636 GCA_009823505.1 Rhizomys pruinosus | reverse complement strand
AAAAAAAAAAAAAAAAAAAAAAGAAAAAAGAAAGAAATGTACGAAATTCACAAACTCAATAAGTTTTTTTTAAAAAGAAAGGGGGAAAGGAAAGGCCTTGAAAGCAAGATAAAGCAAGCTAGAAAGGTAAGGACTAACTCCTTAAAGCTGGCCTCTGACCTTCCTATGTGGATCCTGGCACATGAGCGCCTACACACTACACCTTCAGGTATAGGGCAGGGCAGTTCTTGCTCTCTTTAAGGCTTCATCTTGGTGGTTCTCATCATGTCAGCCAAATCAATAGATCTATAGTTTTTGTTCTTGTTCTAAATGGGTCCCTTTTCTGTCTTTGTCCTAGGAAAATATAGCAATGAAGCTTAATCAGGATGGAGACATGACGATCAGCAAACAAGGAGACATCATAAGTGAAT
The DNA here is from genome assembly GCA_009823505.1 of Rhizomys pruinosus. Taxonomy (NCBI): domain Eukaryota; kingdom Metazoa; phylum Chordata; class Mammalia; order Rodentia; family Spalacidae; genus Rhizomys; species Rhizomys pruinosus. Next base: position 2,573,226 of record VZQC01009253.1, on the reverse strand, counting down.
GGATGTGGCCTTCAAAGGGAAGACTTGAAGGCCCCACTGAAATTGGGGTATGTTTTATAATTTAGCATTATTTTTCCAATTTATGTTTGTGCATGTTCATGTGGGGGTGCACATGTGTGTGTGCGTGTGTGTGTGTGTGTGTGTGTGCCCTGGGTGTGGAGGCCAGGGGATAATCTGTAGACTCAGCCTAAGGAACACCAACCACCTTCTTTGAGACAAGATCTCTCATTGGCCTGGAGCTCACCATTTAGGCTGGGCTGGCTGGTCAGGGACCCCCAGGGGTCCTCCTGTCTGCTTCTACAGTGCTAGGGTTATAAGCATGTGTCTCTATGCTTGGCATTTTCATGTGGGTTCTGGGGATGGAACTCAGGTCCTCATGCTTGCAAGGGAAGCACTTACTGACTGAGCCACCTCCCCAGCTCTAGAATTTATTATTCTTTTTAAAAAATTTTTTATTTATTTTTATGTGTATGAATGTACTGTCTGCATGTAGGTTTGTGCACCGTGTCGTGCAATGCTGCAGAGGTCAGAAGAGGGTGTTATATTCCCCTGGAACTGGAGTTAAAGATGGTTCTCAGCCACCATGTGGGTGCTGGGGATCGAACCCAGGTCCTTCTGCAAAAGTAGTCAGCGCTCTTAACCACTAGGCCATCTCTCCAGCCCCCAAGAATTTATTATTCTTTAAAAAAACTTTTTAACTGAAAAAACATTTTGTTTCTTATTTTTATTTTATGTGCATGAAGGTAGGTGCAACCGTGTTATAAAATCCCTGCAGAGGTCAGAAGAAGCCATTAGATTTCCTGGAACTAGAGTTACAGATGATTGTTAGCCGCCACATTTTNTTTATTTTTATTTATTTATTTATTTTTTTTTGGTCTTTTTGAGACAGGGTCTCCCTGTAGTCTCAGCTATCCTGGAACTCACTCTGTAGACCAGGCTGGCCTTGAACTCACAGAGATCTGCCTGCCTCTGCCTCTGCCTCCCAAGTGCTAGGATTAAAGGCGTGCACCACCATGCCCTGCGCAGCCAAAGCTCTTAACTGCTGAGCCATCTCTCTAGTCCTTTGAACTTATTATTCTTTTTTTTTGGTCTTTTCGAGACAGGGTCTCCCTGTAGCCCCGGCTGTTCTGGAACTCACTCTGTAGACCAGGCTGGCCTTGAACTCACAAAGATCTGCCTGCCTCTGCCTCCCAAGTGCTAGGATTAAAGGCGTGCACCACCACGCCCAGCTGAACTTATTCTTATGATTACTTCTTTACTTTTAATTTTTAAATTTGTCTTTATCTTTTTGAGACAGGGTCTCCTTGTAGCCCCAGCTGGTCTGGAACTCACTATGTAGACTAGGGTAGCCTTGAACTCAGAAATCCGCCTGCCTCTTCTGCCTCCCAAGTGCTGGGATCAAAGGTGTGTGCCATCATGCCCAGCCTATGCTTACTTCTTATATCATGATTATTTACTTTGAGCTTCTGAAATGCGTTATTATGGGGACTGAGGACTAAATTGCTGATTGGCTGTCTCTTCTCACCAGATGATGTGATACAGCCTTGCTTCAGTTCTTCATATCCTTTAGCCCTTTCTTAATGGATTTGTCCTTATTAAACACTGGTTCGATAAAATAGCAATTTATAAAATTATTGTTAGAGCCAAGCTAAAAAGATGGCTCAGCAGTTAAGAGCAGTGGCTGCTCTTGCAGAAGACCCAGGTTCAAATCCCAGCACCCACATAGTAGCTAACAACCATTTGTAACTCCAGTTCTGGGGATCTGATGCCCTCTTCTGGCCTTCATGGGCACTGCAGGACATGGGTACACTTACATACACACTAGCATAGACATAAAATTAATTTAACACATTTTTAAATTATTGTTCGAGGCTGAGGATGTAGCTCACTTGGTAGCAGACCTGCCTAGCATGCATGAAGCCATGGGTTCTATCCCCTGCACCACCTTAACTAACAGTGGTTGCACATACCTGTAATCTTAGCACTTGGAAGGTAGAGGCAGGGGGATCAGAAGCTCAAGGTCACCATCATGGGGCTAAAGGCTAGATGAGACCCTTCTCAAAAACCCCAACAACCATTGTTAGAAAAGCTTTTCAATGTATACTATAAAACATTTTTTACATAGGGAAGCATACAGACTCTAATCCTAACAGCTTGGTGTGTATCTCAGTAGGACCAAGGATCACAAATTCAGATAATGTAAGAGTAAGCCTGCCAGACAGGGACTTCTATGAACTTCAAAAGAAGCAATCTTTCCTCCAGGCCAAAGGAATATTGTCACATGGAGATGTAGGTCTAAGGTTGCTGTATTTTACAATTAATGGGGGGAAAGCTGAGAAATTCATTCTTTTCTGGCAGTATCCTGCTATTTGAAAGTTAACAAATTACTCAAACTTTGAACAGAGTAACCAAATGCTTCTGTGCTGCCATTCTGCAGCTTCAGTGCCCGCTGTCTTGATTCATATAGAGTTCCTTTGTGTTTATACTGTGCATAAAATAGGCTATAATGGAATAAGGCCAGTGTGTATGGTTGTGCAAGTGGCACACTTAGTAGCTTTGAAGTATTATTTCTTTTTTTAATTTATTTTATTTTATTTTATTTTATTTATTTTTGTATGTGTATGAATGTACTGTCTGCATGTAGGTCTGTGCACCTGTGTCGTGCAATGCCGTGGAGGTCAGAAGAGGGTCTCGGATTCCCCTGGAACTGGAGTTCTCGTGGAATTGGAGTTACAGATGGTTCTTAGCCACCATGTGGGTGCTGGGGATTGAACCCAGGTCCTCTGCAAGAGCAGTCGGTGCTCTTAACCGCTAGACTATCTCTCCAGCCCCGAAGTATTATGTCTATAGAACTGTGATGTCTACTGGGGCAGCCACCAGCCACCTGTGGTTACTGAGTATAGAAATCGGTTGATTTCTAACTCTTTGTACAAAAAAGGAATGTAACCTACTGTATTAACAACTTAAAATGCCACCAAGCTCAATGCCTGAGTTCAATCCCCAGGATCCACATGGTAGAAGGGGAGAACCGACTCTGAAAGTTGTCCTCTGACCTGTTCATGAGTACCGTGGCATACATGCACACATATAGACACACAAGTATATTTTAATGTAACAAGTTTACATGTTGAAGTGGCACTACTTAAATGGGTTTATTATAAGATGTGTTTTTAAAATAATTTCACATGCATTTTATTCTTTTTTAGAAAAAGAGTAGCAAAAAACACAAATAAAAAGACTAGCAATTTTAAAATGACTCACACTGCTGGCCGTGATGGCCCCTGTCTTTAATTTCAGCACTTGGGAGGAAGAGGCAGTTGGATCTCTGTAAAGTGAGGCCAGTCTGGTCTACATATCAAATTCCAGGCCAACTGGGGCTACAGGGAGACCCTGTCTCAAAAAACGCAAAGAAACAAAAACAAAAATTCAAAATTACTCACAAGGCTTCCATTTGCGGCTTGTGCCGCCTGTCTTGTGAACAGCACCACCATTAGCAATCACATGGAGATTAATGTCTGAGTCTTTCCAAACAACTTAGGAAATCATGTTGATGGCCATATTTTTTTTCAGATGGTAGATGTTGAATAAGTAATGTTCATTTCTGGAGGTTAGGGAAGCAAAGAGAAGGTCAAGGAACTGTACCAAGCAAGATCCTGTGTGCAAATTTCCCGACACTCTGAAGTTTCCCCACCATTTACCCACAGAAACAGTCAGGATCACTAACAGAGATAATTTAGCTCAGATTACTTCAGCTGGTAGCCTTCAGGGAACGGGGAGGGCAACTTGGACCTAAGACAAGAGTCACGGAAGATTTAGAGCAGTGACTTAATTAGGATTCTTCACCCACAAGAAGTGTGCGTGCATGTGCATCTGTGTGAGTGTGTGTATGTCTGTGTGCATGTGTGTATGTCTGTGTGTCTGTATTTGTGAGTGTGTGCATGTGTGTGTGCATGTATGTGTGTGTGCATGTCTGTGTGTGTGCATGTGTCTCTATGTACATAGCATGTGTCTCTGCATGTGCTTGTGTGTGTGCATATGTGTGTATGTCGGTGCATGTGCATGTGTCTGTGAGTGTGTAGGTGCGTGTGTCTATGTGAGTGTATGCATGTGTGTGTCTGTGTGGTGTAGGGACATAATTCCTAGCACTTACACATGCTACCACTGATCTGCATACCTAAGCCTATGGTAATTTTTTTTTCAGACAAGATCTCTCTGTAGCCCCAGCTGGCCTGGATCTTGCTATGTAGACCAGGCTGGCCTCAATCTCACAGAAATCTTCTTGCTCTTGCCTTTTGAGTGCTGGGATTAAAGGCATACAGCACTATGCCCAGCAATATTTTAAAATATGATTTGCAAATCTGAAGAATTTTACTGGAGTTTTAATTATTCCTTGTTAATTGTTCCTTCCCCATTCTTGTCACTTATAAAAGCCCTCTCACTTCAATGAGTTAAGGCTGGTAAATGTTTTAAGTATTTGGATGATTAAGGACTTTAACCAGTAGAGAAAGGAATCATGTTATTGAGTGTATCATTACTGGAGAGGCTGACTTTGTCTCAGGACAGAATGAAGGTATCAGAAATACCCATGAATCAGGCTGGAGAGATGGCCTAGCGGTTAAGAGCGCCAACCATTCTTGCAGAGGACCTGGGTTCGATCCCCAGCACCCACATGACGGCTGAGAACCGTCTGTAACTCCAATTCCAGGAGAACTCCAGTTCCAGGGGAATCCTACATGTCTTCTGACCTCCGCGGCATTGCACGACACGGGTGCACAAACCTACATGCAGACAGTACATTCATACACATAAATAAATAAATAAATAAATAAATAAATAAATAAATAAATAAGAAATACCCATGAATCAACCTAGCATTTTCTCAATCTAAAATGGACCCAGGGGCTGGAGAGATGGCTTAGCAGTCACACACACTTACTGCTCTTGCAGAGGACCAGAGCTCAGTTCCCAACACCCACACTGGGCCACATATAATTGCCTGTAACTCTGCTCCCTGGGAGCTGATGCCTCTTTCTGGCTTCCATTGGCACACACACACACACACACACACACACAAACACACACATACACAGACAGACAGACAGACAGACACACACACGCACACGCACACACGCACACGCACACGCACACATAAAATAAACCTAAAAATTAATAAAATGGATCCATTCTTTATAAGACGACTGTGTGATTTGCAAAATGCCCACTCAATTTCTTTCCATCAATAAATCACAGCAACCTAGAAACTTGCAACACAAGACTCTGATCCATTCCTACCTAAGCTTATGGAATTCAGGGGGCAGCTTCCTGTAAAAGTGGGTCCCACATTTCCTTTGTGCATCACACAAACATCTGACTTCAACTTGTAACAATGGGTCCTATACCCCCCAAATGACCCTCCCTTATGTTCCGCAGGTAAATAAATACATCACTGTGAATATTTCCAGGAACTTTGCCATCACTTTGGTCTACAAATGTCATCCCCAAAGCCCAAGGCTGTCACTGGCACCCTTAAAAACAAGCTTTTGACTCCACGTTTACCTGATAAGGTAGGCCAGAGGTTTCTTAATCATCTTATACAATTATCCAGTGTAGTTCTGCATGCCTGTCATCCCACGCTCAGGAGCCGAGGCAGGAAGATTGCTCATTTCAGGCCAGCCTGGTCTATCTACATATCTACACCAACCTGGGCTGCATTAAAGAGTCACTTCTTTAAATTTTTTTTTCTATGTCCGTGTAGCTGAATGGTGAGCTGGCTTGACTGATTTTGATCAAACTTCAGAACCTTAAACAAATCTGGGGTGTATTTGTGTGAATGGTACATTTATTGTAGCAAGTGTTTGAATACATAGAAAATGTATTTATTTGCCGGGCATGGTGGCGCACACGTTTAGTCCTAGCACTTGGGAGGCAGAGGCAGATGGATCTTTGTGAGTTCAAGGCCAGCCTGGTCTACAGAGCAAGTTCCAGGACAGCTGGGGTTACAGGGAGACCCTGTCTTGAAAAGACCAAAAAAAAAGAAAAAAAAAAAAAAAGGAAAATGTATTTATTTTTACTTTTTAGAGTTACTACAACTATCTTGAATATGCTGAATTTATATAATTTTTGTCATAATTAGTGCCTTTATGCCAAGCTGCCTTGCTTCCCTGAGTTTTTTTTTGTTTTTTTTTTTTTTTACTTCTGAAAACAGCTTCAATCTCTCAGTTATTCCCTGGTATCAATACCATTTCTGGAAAAGCCAGGGAATTATTGAAGACCTAGAAAAGAAAGAGCAGGCTTCTGGAATTCATGGCATAGAACAAAGATATAAGTGTTAAGTATTCACTATGTCTATCTTGCAGGTCGGGGGGATTTTATTTTCACATTATTCTAATTGTTTTCAATTCCAACAAACACTGAGTTTGCTCTGGAGAGACAGCGAGTCCACCCATTGCCTGCAGGTAGCCCAGATAATTACTAGAAGCAGCTATTGTGGAGGGCTATCCTCTGGGAATGATGTGGCTATTGCTTATTCAACCTCTCTCAGCAGCTGAGGATTCCACCATGAGACCCACACAGGATCAGGTCTACTACTGGCCATCATGGAGGAGGGAGAGGCTTCTGCAGCCCCATCCCTCCCTGAGGATATAGAAGTGGAAAAGGTTTTGGTTTCAGGGAGACATTTTCTTCAGTGGCGAAGCTTCTCACTTATAAGTTGCTCATTGCTCCTGTAAACAGCCTTTCACCCTTAATTAAATTCATTGGTTCACCAAGCTAAACATGAGTAGAATAATTTCTTTGGTCTTTGTACTCTATCTGGGGTGAATAATGAGCCAATACAACAAACCACTGAATCTAGAAATATATATGCCCTTCAGGTTCTAAAGCCCCCCCCTTTTTTTAAAGCATTGGCTGTTCTTTTTTTTAATTTCCTAATTTTTATTTATTTATTTATTTTATGTGTATGAATGTACTGTCTGCACGTAGGTTTGTGCACCCATGTCGTGCAATGCCGCGGAGGTCAGAAGAGGGCATCGGATTCCCCTGGAACTGGAGTTACAGATGGTTTTCAACCATCATGTGGGTGCTGGGGATCGAACCCTGGTCCTCTGCAAGAGCAGTCGGCACTCTTAACTGCTAGGCCATCTCTCCAGCCCCCTAAAGCCCTTTCATGTACATAGAATAAGTGTGAGGAGAAAGCAGATGATAAAGCAGCACGTGCTGTTGACTCCATACTGCAGCCAAGAAAAATGTTTTTATACATCTATTTTAAAAGATTGGAAGGATGCATACCTAAAATTTTGTGTTGAATGTATTTACTTTTGAAATAAGAGAAAAAAGGTACATTTGAAATCTGTAATATTAGTAGAGAATCCAAATCAGGAAAAAAAATGATATTATTAAAGCTTAAGGTTTTGTTGTTTTGGTCTGAGCTTTGGTTTTTGTGGGGCCAGTAATTAAACTCAGGGCCTCGCACTCAGGACCAGAGCTCCACCAATGAGCTGCATTCCCAGCCAGGACTGCAGTTCTGAAGGTTTGAGCCAGTTATTTATACTCTTTTCTGTCATGAAATCCGTCAGTTTCCAACAATTTTGAATAAGAACACCTTCTCTCTATATATACAGGAATGCTTTCCAGTGCTATTTTCTTAATAAAGATTGATACACTCATGTGGTGCTCTCACAAGTGGTACAAAGTTGTCATCCAAGTCTCCTGCAACTTCTGTGCATAACTCCTACCGTCAAAAGTTTCCCCAGGGGCACCCCCCCTCTCAAAAAAAATTTCAGGTTGTAGCCAGGCGTGGTGGCGCATGCCTTTAATCCTAGCACTTGGGAGGCAGAGGCAGGAGGATCTTTGTGAGTTCAAGGCCAGCCTGGTCTACATAGTGAGTTCCAGGACAGCTGGGGCTACAGGGAGACCCTGTCTCGAAAAGACCAGAAAAAAAAAAAAATTCAGGTTGCTCAAACAAGAACAATGAACCACTCAAATGGAATAATTTTTTTCTCATTTTTTGTTTTGAATATTGGGTTCTTTTCTACTTTTAGATGTTTCGTATTTTGTTTGTATAGTATTCCTAAGGGGACATGTTAAGACAGCATTTTCAGACAAGATGGGCTTGTTTCTTTCTTCCCAATAACTTTTACCAATAGCTTTGACGCGAATGTCTGGTGGTATTTTAGTATGTCAAACTCCAACAACTAATAAGTATACCAATAACTTTTCTACTTTTGAAACAATGCACACAATTCACAGATAGATGCTTGATACTTAGGAAATATTGCACATTTCTTTGTAACCTGCTTGGTTTGTGGCCTGATATTAAAAATAATGCTGTTTCCAGAGTGTAGTGATTATCACATTTGCCTTATCACATTTGCCTAACATTCGAAAGGTCCCCGGTTTGAAACCGGTCAGAAACAACTACTCTTTTGGCTGGGTGTAGTGGCGCATGCCTTTAATCCCAGCACTCAGGAGGCAGAAGCAGGCAGATTTCTGTGAGTTCAAGACCAGCTTGATCTACAGAGTGAGTTCCAGGTCAGCTGGGGCTACAGGGAGACCCTGTCTCAAAAACACTTGTGGACAGAAGGATGTCTTAGAAGGGAGCCAACAGGGAGATCCCCCAGCAGAAGGAAGGGGTTTATATGCTAGGCAAAGCTGGGTTGAGGAAACTTTGAATGCGTGGGTGCTTTCTTGAAAGCTGTTGACATGTCAAGCACCCGTTAAGAAGCAGGCAGGATGACAATCACCAGATAGAAATCCTTGAATGACTTTGTTACCTTCTAAGGTTTGGAATTCATGCTCAGGTCACCAAATAAGAAAAAAGTAGTTACTGTGATCAAAATGGCTATAGTCAGATCTTGAAGAGATAGCTCAGAGGTTGCGACCTTGTGTATGTTGCTCTTGAAGAGGACCTGAATTCAGTTCCCACCTCTCACAATTGACGGGTCACAACTACCTGTGTCTCCAGCTTCAGGAGATCTGGCATCATCGGCTTCTGAAGAGAGAGAGAGAGAGAGAGAGAGAGAGAGAGAGAGAGAGAGAGAGAGAGAGAGCTGTAGACATGTCAAGTTGGGTCTCTGTAGCAGGGCCTTGAACTGTATACAAAAAGCAAATTAGCCTCGCTTCAGCAGCACAGATACTAAAATTGAAATGATGCAGAGAAGATTAGCATGGCCCCTGCACAAGGATGACATGCAAATTTGTGAAGCGTTCCATATTTTTGTAGAAGAAAAATTGTAGAAATGTTTTTGTTTTTATCTTGTTCCCAGTCATTAAATTACCACCCACCTCCTTCCTATTTGAATAGTAAAATGACTCTGAAGAACTAGATAGTGGTATGAACAAATGTGATGACATTTATTTTATTTATTTTTTTAAACATTTTATTTAAAATTTTTTAAATTTATTATTTTTTTTGTGTGTGGTCTTTTCAAGACAGGGTCTCCCTGTAGCCCCAGCTGTCCTGGAACTCATTCTGTACACCAGGCTGGCCTTGAACTCACAAAGATCTGCCTGCCTCTGCCTCCCAAGTGCTAGGATTAAAGGCGTGTGCCACCACACCTGGCTATTATTTTTTATGTGTATTGGGTATACTGTCTGCATGTAGGTTGGTCCACCCCTGTCATGCAATGCCATGGAGGTCAGAAGAGGTCTTCAGATTCCCCTGGAACTGGAGTTAAAGATGGTTCTTAGCCTCCATGTGGGTGTTGGGAATTGAACCCGGGTCCTCTGCAAGAGCAGTCAGCACTTTTAACCACTGAGCCATCTCTCCAGTCCCGGTGATGACATTTATTAACTTTTGGTTCTACTCACCTTTTTTTGTACAACATTAAAAAAGTGAACTTTGTATTTTTTTAAATTTTTCATTAAACTCTGAAAAAAATCTTTAAAAGTCAAAAACAAATTAGCCATATCTCAAGACTGTAGTGATGAAGCAAGCAGGCTCTGTGCAAGACAGCAGCACTACCATGTTTGTTCAGACATCAAGTGAGAAGTGAAAACACAACTCTTCACATTTAAAGGTCAACTTGTTTTTGTGGCTCAGTAGCATAGATATCAGAGAAAACTTGAGCTTAATAGTCATTCAAGAAGGGTTTCATACTGGGCCTGGTAGTGCATGCCTTTAATCCCAGCACTCAGGAGGCAGAGGATAGCAGAGCTCTGTGAGTTGAAGGCCAGCCTGGTCTACATAGTGAGTTCCAGGCCAGCTGGAGGTACAGGAGGACCCTGTCTCCAACACACACACACACACACACACACACACACACACACACACACACACACACA
>VZQC01009253.1:2544042-2556685 GCA_009823505.1 Rhizomys pruinosus | reverse complement strand
CTCTCTCTCTCTCTCTCTCTCTCTCTCTCTCTCTCTCTCTCTCTCCCCCCCCCTTCATTCCCCTTGTACTCCTCCCTTCTCCCTCTGCTTCTCTCAGCATTAGCCCCTCATTGTTTTGAATCCACAGGCTTGAACTGGGTTCCCGTGCAAAGGCGGTACTCTCTCCTGCTTCCCTCCGTCTTCCTTCTCCCTCCTTCTCTCTGTCTGTACTTCCTTCGTACAGGTCTCTCCCCAGTTTGCTGCACAGCTGCCCCATTTCTGCTGAGCCACAACAAGACCACGTGGCAGGAAGCCTGAATTTACATCAGACCTTGTAATAACTAATGCTATATTTCTATATTCTAATTCTCTTGCAATTTATTTAATGACATATTCTGATCCTTTCACAATTTTGGTTTTTTTATGTTTTGTTTACAAAACTTGCCTAAATTTTAAGGGATTATTTCAGATTTTGACATTTTCCATTTCATTGTTTTTCCTTATAAACCCCATTTTATTCAGAAATCCATTTTGTCTGCTTCAGGATACAAGCCCCTGTGTCTTAGATTAAGAAGGTGTGTTGACCACGCCTTGCTCAACCTGCACCCAGTTTTTGCCTCAGGCAGTAAACTTTGACTTGGCTGGGATCTTTTGAGAAGCCTCTATGTCTGAGATTTAGAAGGTCTGCTGACCACACCCTGCCTCACTAACATCCAGCATTTCCCTCAGGGAGTAATCTTTCACTTGGCTGGGATCTTTTGATTTTTCCACTAACTAAATTTATTCTCATTAAATTACCAGGTAATATGCACAAGCCACCAGATTTTCCTGCTTACCCAGTCCACCATCCTTCTCAGGTGTACAAGAACAGGCTGTACTGCAAAGCACAGTAGGACACACAGTCTATTTCCACCTAAGCAAATGTCTTAAACTCTAGGGTGATTCTTTGTAAATGTGATAATTGTCTACAGCCCTGGACAAGGAAGGACAACTTTAGATAAAAGGGGATTTTCCCACTGACCATAGTTAATGGATACAGTTCAGTCATGTGTCTGTCCAAACCTGTCTGTGTGTTATAACCGTTCTTCAATGTGTCTTTGTAACTGTCATGTGTCCATGTTCTGTGTTTTTTGTCAAAACAAAGTGGCCACTTCAAACTTGTTTTATTCTATGTTGCGCACAAACAAAAATTAAGTTTACTTTTGGCATGCCTCCTAAATTTTTTTTTCAAAGGCCTGATTTGAACCCGGGTTCCTAGGTTTCTACACTGTTTATCTGAAGGTTTTATTTCTTCTCTGTCCAAATTATTTTTTTTTTTAATTTATTTCTGTATGTGTATCAATGTACTGTCTACATGCAGGTCTGTGCACCCATGTCGTGCAATGCCGCGGAGGTCAGAAGAGGGTCTCGGATTCCCCTGGAGCTGGAGTTCTCCTGGAATTGGAGTTTCAGACGGCTCTCGGCCGCCATGTGGGTGCTGGGGATCGAACCCGGGTCCTCTGTAAGAGCGGTCGGCGCTCTTAACCGCTAGGCCATCTCTCCAGCCCCAAATTATTTTTCCACAGATATTACAACTAAAAATTTTCTTTTCCAGTTTTTTCTTGTTTCCAGATGTCTGAAGACCTGATTTTTTGACCCTTACGGGTTCACTAACAGATTTTTTTTCTCCTGTGCTATGTAACTGTCCTTCTGACCAGAGACCACTTTTAAAAAATCCCTGGATTCATTCATACTCTGGTACTTGGACAGTGGCACATTGCTTCCCCTGCAATCCCTTCCCTCCAATGAAACAGCCTAAGTACCTTTGATATTGTCAGTTCTTTAATTATTATATATAATTCTGTTTTCCATCACTTGTTAAAGTATTTCAATAAGATCATAGTTTTAAAACCAAAGGTGCAAGATGTCATCTTAGCCTTGGCAGCACAATTAATCAGAGCTGCATGTTTTTAAATAATGTTTCTAAAGGTGTTTTTTCCAATGCATATGATGGTTCAATACAACTGCTAGGATAAAATCTCTTAAAGGAATGTGTGCATAAATGTGTGTGTATGACATTGTTAAACAGCATATTAAGATCTGTCTGTATGATTACAATGCATGTGCCTTTGCTTAGCACAACCTTTACAAAGTGTCATCGCCAAATTTATTTATTAGAACCTTATTTCTGAGTGTATGCATGAAGTACCGTTCACTTTTAAGAATTCTATAATGTAATTATGACATATACAAGAAATTGTGTTCCACCTACCAGGTACTATATACCTAGTTACAGCCTGAAGTGAAACAGACATATAGTTACCCATATATACTAAAATTGTTTTGTATATCTGTTATACTTTGCACATGTTACTTTTAATATCTTTGGGAAAAATTAGGTTTTGCTTCCGGTGACCACACGGACAGTGCAAATGTAACCAATTTGGGTGAGCCCTGAGTATTATCTGCCTGCTGCTGGTATGTGACAATGCCCCCCCCCTTCCTTTCCTTTTCAAAGCTATAATTCAAAATCTGGGGACAAGTGACATGGCCTTCATTTGAGAAGGTACTGTTTTTAACCCCTTTATTATCTTGGGTTTGTTTCATGGCCTATGTTGTTAGAAACTTTTGCCTTGCATGGTTTAAATCATTGTACTTTGAGTACTTGAATGACCTTCATAGACCTTAAAGAACAAATTGTAGGACTTACTGCATAGGTTTAATGTCAACTTGATACACCTGAGCTGAGAAACCTCAATAATTGCCTTCATTGGACTGGCCTGTGCCCATTGTGGGCAATGCCATTCTTGGCCAGATATTTCTATATTGTATACAATAGGCTGAATATGAGCCAGCAACACAAGCCAGTAAATAGCATCCTTTCCTAGCCTGTGCTGCAGCCACTACCAGGCCCCTACCATGAGCTTTTATTATTAGTCAGAATATTTTTGCCACAGCAATTAAGAATTTATTAACAGTGCTTAAGTCAATGTTCAAGTTTTACTTAGGAGTTGTATGGTAATTAATTCAAACAATCCTCTTGGAGGTTTAGCAACCACACTTAAAGCTCTAATCTGATTTGGCAAGAGGGGATTGATGGGACAATATTTTGGCCCCACCCTCTGAGGTCGACTTGGGTCCTAGGGTCCTGCATCCGCAACTTTGTGCATGTCCTGTGGCAGCGAGTCACCAGTCATCCCGGGCCAGGGAAGTCTTGGAGATTCACTTAAAGGGACTTCATCCTGCCAGTGTCCAGTCAAAGGAGGAAAGTCCATATAGAGGAGAGACTCCTCATGCTTCAAAGGGAAGCTCTGGTCAAGCAAGGCCTGACCTTGTCCTTGCATAGATGGAACTGGTGAAGAGAGCCAGGCACAAGGCCTGAGTGACCCCTTAAGGACCAGAACCTCTACTGACCTTAACACCAAAACAAACTTCATTTATCTGAGCTAACTGTGTGGTTTTAAACACCCCAACAGGAGACTGTAATCTAAAGAAGAGAAAACGAAATAGGTTATTATCAGAGAAATAGGTGAGAGATCTACTGTGTCATGTTAGAAAATATCTCAGAGATAGATGACAGATCTAATGTGCCATGCCAGAAAATACCACCTTTTATATTCTCATGGTTATGGCTCTCATTCTGGAGCCCTGTGTATTAAAGCTGGCCCTCATTCTAGAGCTCTGTGTACTAAAACTTTTTCCAATTTCTCAAACCAGGGTACACATCCTTTTTCCCTCTGCATTCCCTAGACCGGGACCCTCCAATTGCTAATGCACCCTGTAGCCCCCTGTTTGTCCCTGCACTGGTATACTCATGTAAGACTCAACCAGCTTGTCCTTTCAGTTGCAGAGAAAACATCCACTAAGTACTGGCCACTATCGATCTGGACCAAACCCACTGGGCAGAGGACCCCAAGCAGCCAAAATGGAAAACTGGATTCTAACCCTCCAGCCTGACAGCTGTTCCCCCAGGACTTCGCCCCTGATCAGCTCTGAAGCAGATACAGAAGACAGACCTCTGCCCTTTTTCCTATAGCAACAAAATGCTGGAATGTCAGGTTGTGAGATCCAGAAGCCCATTGGAATGCAGAGACACCTAAGACCGGAGGTCCAAGAACCTGCTCTACCAGGCCAGCCTTTGGCTATGCTAAAGCAGGCCACCACCTTCCACCTTTCCCTTCTGGAAGCCAGATTCCAGATTCTGACCCACCCCACTCTCACTGAATCCCACTCCCACCTTCTCCCTTAAATTCCCAAGCCAGATGCCATTCTGGGCTTGGCTCTACCTCTCCCCTGAGCCTAGCCCTGGCTACCCTGAATTAAACTTTGCTCCAAAGAGCTTAGACCTCGTGGCCTTTCATTCCGGGGGAGCGCACCATAACCTTACAGTGTCCACCACACCGTGTCCCACCATATCTTGCCTCAGGCAGTAAAGCTTCAAGGGACTTTTGATTTTTCCACTAACGATAAATTTATTCTCATTAAATTAGCAGGTAAACCCAGTTGGAGACAGGCAAGCCACGAAAGCCACATCTGCCTACCTGCCTGCCTTGTCCACCATCCTGCGAAAGCACGCACATGCAGAGCCTGTGCTGCACATGTGCTGCAAAGCACAGTATGGGCACACAGGCTGTTCCCACCTGAGTAGATGTCTTAAACTCTAAATGATTCTGTGTGAATGTGATAAATAAATTAATGGTTGCTCAGCCCTGCACAATGATGGACAACTTTAGATTTATGTGTGCAGTGGATCAGGGAACTTTCTGTGCCTTGACACCAAGTTATTCTTGGCACCAACACTTAGCTATGACATTTTAGAAAAAAAATAATAAAAAGGCATTTCCCATTGTCCAGCGTTAACTGATACAATTAAGTCATGTGTCTGTGTCTGTCCAACCTGTCTGTGTGTTATAACTGTTAGGCATCCCAGAATTCCAAGGGACACAGGTACCCACTTCCTCCAGAGGCTGTCAATTTTCTGACCTTTTCCCCTGTACCTGAGGTCCTGCCCCATGGCTATAAGTGGGTGGGCCCCCGGCACCATCTTGCCCCCTGCCATGCTGTATGGTTCCCCCACATGTTCTCAGGTGGCCCGTGCTAGCAGTCCCACATGGAAATAAATCATTTTTCTGGTGTGACTTAAGTCTCATGTGCCTTTTATTTGGGGTTTGCACCTTTTTTATAATCTAACATTACGGTGCCATGTACCTGGTAGGGGCTCGAGATGTTTGGCTTCTGACGGCTGTGCCACCATCTTTCTGACCAGAGACCATTTTAAAAATCACTGGATTCATTCATACTCTGGCACTTGGACAGTGGCACATGGCTTCCCCTGCAATCTCTTCCCTTCAATGAAACAGCCTAAGTACCTTTGATATTGTCAGTTCTTTAATTATTGTATATATAATTCTGTTTTCCATCACTTGTTAAAGTATTTCAATAAGTTCATAGTTTTAGAACCAAAGGTGCAAGACATCATCTCAGCCTTGGCAGTACAACTAATTAGACCATCCATNTCACTACAACCACTAGGATAAAATATCTTGAAGGAATGTGTGGATAAATGTGTGCATGTGTATGATATTGTTAAACAACATATTAAGATCTGTGTGTGTATGATTGCAATGCATGTGCCTCTGCTCAGTACAACCTTTATAAAGTGTCATTGCCAAATTTATTTATTAGAATCTTATTTATGAGGGTATGCATGAAGTACTGTTCACTTTTAAAAGAATTCTTTATTGTAATCATGGCATATACAAGAAATTATGTTCCACCTACCAGGTACTATATACCTTGTTACAGACTCAAGTGAAACTGAAATATATAAATATTGAGTTACCCATACATACAAAAACTGTTTTATATATCTGTTATACTTTGCACATGTTACTTTTAATATTTTTAAGAGAAATTAGGCTTTACTTCCAGTGGCCACATGGACAGTCCGAATGTAACCAATTTGGGTGACCCCTAAGTATTTCCTGCCTGCTGCTGGTATGTGACAATGCCCCCCACCCTTTCTTTTCCTTTTCAAAGCTATAGTTCAAAATCTTGGGACAAGTGACATGGCCTCCATTAGAGAAGGTACTGGTTTTAACCTCTTTATTATCTTGGGTTTGTTTCATAGATAATGTTATAACTTTTTGCCTTTCATGGTTTAAATCCATTGTACTTTGAGTACCTAAATGACCTAATGTCAACTTGAGCTGAGAAACCTCAATAATTGCCTTCATTGGACTGGCCTGTGCCCATTGTGCGCAATGCCATTCTGGACCAGATATTTCTTTTTTTTTTAATTTTTTAATTAATTTTATTTATTTCTGTATGTGTATGAATGTACTGTCTGCATGCAAGTCTGTGCACCCTTGTCGTGCAATGCTGCGGAGGTCAGAAGAGGGTGTCGGATTTCCCTGGAACTGGAGTTCTCCTGGAATTGGAGTTTCAGATGGTTCTTGGCCACCATGTGGGTGCTGGGGACAGAACCCGGGTCCTCTGCAAGAGTGGTCGGCGGTCTTAACTGCTAGGCCATCTCTCCAGCCCCCCGGACCAGATATTTCTATATATATATATATACTATTTTTTTTGGTCTTTTCGAGACAGGGTCTCCCTGTAGCCCCAGCTGTCCTGGAACTCACTCTGTAGACCAAGATGGCCTTGCACTCACAAAGATCCACCTGCCTCTGCCTCCTGAGTGCTAGGATTAAAGGCATGTGCCACCATGCCCAGCGATATTTCTATATTGTATACAATAGGCTGAATATGAGCCAGCAACACAAGCCAGTAAATAGCATCCTTTCCTAGCCTGTGCTGCAGCCACTACCACCAGGCTCCTTCCATGAGCTTTTATTATTAGTCAGAATATTTTGCCGCAGCAAGTAAGAATTTATTGACAGTGCTTAAGTCAATGTTCAAGCTTTAAATAGGAGTTATATGGTAATTAAAGTACCAAATTAATTCAAATAATCCTCTTGGAGGTTTAGCAACCACACTTAAAGCTCCAATCTGATTTGACAAGAGGGATTTGAAGGGACAATATTTTGGCCCCTACCTCTGAGGTTGACTTGGGTCCTAGGATCCTACATTGGCACCATTGTATATGTCCTGTGGCAGCAAGTCACTAGTCATCCTAGGCCAGGGAAGTCTTGGAGATTCACTTAAAAGGACGTCATCTGGCCAGTGTCCAGTCAAGGGAGGAAAGTCCATATAGAGGAGAAACTCCTCACACTTCAAAGGGAAGCTCTGGTCAAGCAAGGCCTGACTTTGTCCTCACACAGATGGAACTGGTGAAGAGAGCCAGGCGCAAGGCCTGAGTGACCCCCTAAGGACCAGAACCTCAACTGACCTTAACACCAAAACTAACTTCATTTATCTGAGCTAACTGTGTGGTTCTAAACAGCCCAACAGGAAATTGTAATCTTAAGAAGAGAAAAATGAAGGGGCTGGAAAGGTGGCCTAGCAGTTAAGAGTGCTGACTACTCTTACTGAGGACCCGAGTTCAATTCCCAGCACCCACATGGTGGCTGAGAACCATCTTTGACTCCAGTTACAGGGGAATCTGACATCCTCATCTGACTTCCACAGCATTGCACAACACAAACCTACATGCAGATAGTACATTCATACACATAAAAAATAAATTAAAAAAAAATTTTTTTTAAATGAAGAGAAAGCCGGGTGTGGTGGTGCATGCCTTTAATCCTAACACTTGGGAAGCAGAGGCAGGCGGATCTTTGTGAGTTCAAGGCCAGCCTGCCTTACAGAGTGAGTTCCAGGATAGCTGGGGCTACAGGGAGACCCTGTCTTGAAAAGACCAAAAACAAACAAACAAACAAACAAATAAATAAATAAATGAAAAACGAAGAGAAAATGAAATAATTTAATCACAAGAGAGATAGGTGAGAGACCTACTGTGCCACGTTATAAAATATCTCAGAGATAGGTGACAGATTTAATGTGCCTTGCCAGAAAGTACCACCTTTCATATTCTCAGGGTTATGCTGGCTCTCATTCTGGAGCCCTGTGTATTAAAGCTGGTCCTCATTCTAGAGCTCTGTGTACTAAAACTTTTTTCCAGTTCCTCAGACCAGGGTACCAGTCCTCTATCCCTCTGCAGACCCTAGACAGGGCCCCTCCAATTGCTAATGCACCCAGTAGCCCCCTGTTTGTACTGTGAAGTCCCTGCACTGGTATACTCATATAAGACTCAACCAGCTTGTCTTTTCAGTTGCAGAGAAAATGTCCATTAAGTACAGGCCACTATCGATCTGGACCAAAACCACCATTGATCTGGACCAAAACCACCCAGAACAGCCAAAATGGGAAACCAGACTAACCCTCCAGCCTGACAGCTGTTTCCCCAAGGCTTCGCCCTCCCCATCAGCTCTGAAGCAGATGCAGAAGAGAGAACAGTGTCCCATTGCCTTATCATAAGCCAAAGGCTGGAATGTTAGGTCTAGGCTTCCCAGAATCCCAAGGGACACAGGTGCCCACTTCCTCCAGAGGCTGTCAATCTTCTGACCTCTTCCCCTGTACCTGAGGTCCTGCCCCACGGCTATAAGTGGGTGGGCCCCAGGCGCCATCTTACCCCCTGCCATGCTGTCTGGTTCCACCATGTGTCTGCAGGTGGCCCGGGCGGGCCGTCCCACATGGAACTAAATCATGTTTCTGGCGTGACTTAAGTCTTATGTGCCTTTTATTTGGGGTTCGCACCTCTTTTTTTTGGTCTTTTCAAGACAGGGTCTCCCCGTAGCCCCAGCTGTCCTGGAATTCGCTCTGTAGACCAGGCTGGCCTTGAACTCACAAAGATCAGCTTGCCTCTGCCTCCTGAGTGCTAGGATTAAAGGCGTGCACCACCACGCCCGGCTGCACCTTTTTTATAATCTAACAATAACTGTTCTCCAATGTGTCTTTGAGATTCATGTTACTGTCATGTGTCCATGTTCTCCTCTCGTTAATTTCTGTCAAAACAAAGTGGCCATTTCAAACTTCTTTCATTCTATATTGTGCACAAAAACATTAAATTAAGTTTACTTTTGGCATGCCTCTTAAATTTTTTCAAAGGCCTGATTTGAACCTGGGTTCCTAAGTTTCTACACTGGTTATCTAAAGATTTCATTTCTTATCTGTCCAAATTATTTTCTTCACAGGTATTGTAACTAAAGTTTCCTTTCCAGTTTTTTCTTGTTTACAGACTTCTGAAGACCTGATTTTTTACTCTCAGGGGTTCACTAACAGATGTTTTTATTTTTTTCTTTTCTCCTACTTACCCAGGCTTCTGACAGCTGTGCCACCCTTCCTCTGACCAGAGACCAATTTTAAAATCTCTGGATTCATTCATACTCTGGCATTTGGACAGTGGCACATGGCTTCCTGTAGATCTATAATTCTGTTTTCCATCACTTGTTAAAATATTTCAATAAGTTCAGAGTTTTAGAACCAAAGGTGCAAAATGTCAATGCCAGATAAGGAAACTGTATCAGTCACCTCAGCCCTGGCAGTGCAAGTAATTAGGGCTGCATGCTTTAAATAACATTTCTAAATGTATGTTTTCCAATGTATGTGACTGTTCAATACAAACAGTCGGATAAAAATCTATTGTATGAATGTGTGGATAAATGTGTGTAGGTATGTGTATGATATTGTTAAGAGCTCTGTAATATAGTGACAGCATATTAAGATCTGTGTCTGATAGCAATCTATGTGCCTCTACTCATTACAACCTTTATAAACTGCCATTGCCAAATTTATTTATTATAACCTTATTTATGAGTATATATACGAAGTACTGTTCACTTTTAAGAATTCTATAATGTAGTTATGGCATACACAAAAAATCGTGTTCCACTGCTGGAGATTCTCAGTACTTGTGGACAGTCCCCTAGCAGCCTCAAGTGAAACAGACCTATATAAATATTGAGTTACCCATGCATACTAAAACTATTTTATATATCTGTTATACTTGTACATGTTATTTTTAATATTTTTAAGAAAAATTAGGTTTTACTTCCGGGGACCACAGGGGACAGTCCGAATGTAACCAATTTGGGTGAGCTTTAAGTATTTCCTGTCTGCTGTAGGTATGTGATAATGCCCCCCTCCTTTTCCTTTTCAAAGCTATAGTTCAAAATCTGGGGACAAGTGACATGGCCTTCATTTGAGATAGTCCTAGAAGGTATTGGTTTTACCTTCTTTATTATCTTGGATTTGTTTCATGGGCTATGTT
The DNA here is from genome assembly GCA_009823505.1 of Rhizomys pruinosus. Lineage (NCBI taxonomy): Eukaryota > Metazoa > Chordata > Mammalia > Rodentia > Spalacidae > Rhizomys > Rhizomys pruinosus. The sequence continues at coordinate 2,546,502 of VZQC01009253.1, read as the reverse complement.
AGAACTTTTTTTTGCCTTTCATGGTTTAGATCCATTCTACTTTGAGTACCTAAATTGTACAGACCTTAGGGAACAAATTGTAGGCTTTACTGGATATGTTTAATGTCAACTTGATGTACCTGGGCTGGCGCCCGCTGTCTTCACATCCCACATCTTCCTGCCACTTTGCTTCCGCCTTACCCATGCCGCCGCCTCATTGATTTCCATTTCTCGTCACTGCAGCCTCCTGACACGGTGATCTGGGCCAGCCCGCAGGAATTTTATCCCCTCACAAGCCTCACACTAGTGTCGCATGTCCACTATCCGAACCTCCAATCTTTCGTCCCCTTTGCTGATGCAACTAAGGGTGACGACTTACTCCCTGCAGTGACTGAGGACTACATTCATATAAGAATCCAGCAATGGCGCTCGCTTCGGCAGCACATACGAAAATTGGAACGATACAGAGAAGATTAGCATGGCCCTTGCGCAAGGATGACACGCAAATTCGTGAAGCATTCCATAATTAAAAAAGAAAAAAAAGAATCCAGCAACGGAACGGCGGGAAGACACTGACCGCCGTGCAGGGCATTGCAGATGAGTATGACAAAAAGAAACTTGTGAAAGCGTTCAAAAAGAAATTTGCCTGTAATGGTACTGCGATTGAACATCCTGAGTACGGAGAGGTTATTCAGCTTCAAGGTGACCAAAGAGAACATTTGCCAGTTTCTCTTGGTGGTTGGCATCGTCAAGGAGGGGCAGCTTAAGGTCCATGGGTTCTAAGATGAGCCTGAGTGTGTGGAGAGCTTCCTGAAGGATTTTGTTCTCCCACCCACTCTGGCTCCCTCAGGAGATGATCCTCGACAGTAAAAGACAAAGGACAGACTTTCAGTTTATTTAACAGTTCAGACTTCCACTCACACCTGCAGGCTACAGAAAGCACAGGGCGTGTGTAGGACAGTAACCCATGAGAAAACCACAGTGAGATGGTAGCAAGCCCCCATATTCATCCTAACATGTTTCCAATGGAAAATATCCTGTTCTGATTGTGATTTGTTTATTGTTCAGTTTATTACATTTAACTTGATGAAATGTTTTTTGTTGTATTAAACCATGTGAAAAAAAAAAGAGGGCCGGGCGTGGTGGCGCGTGCCTTTAATCCTAGCACTTGGGAGGCAGAGGCAGGTGGATCTTTGTGAGTTCAAGGCCAGCCTGGTCTACAATGTGAGTTCCAGGACAGCTGGGGCTACAGGGAGACCCTGTCTCAAAAAGACCAAAAAAAAAAAAAAAAAAAAAAAAAAGGAAAAGAAAAAAAGATACCTGGGCTAAGAAACTTCAATAATTGCCCTCATTGGACTGGCCTGTGCCCATTGTGGGCAATGCCATCCTTGGACAGATATTTCTATATTGTATACAATAGGCTGAACATGAGCCAGCAACACAAGCCAGTAAGTAGCATCCTTTCCTAGCCTGTGCCACAGTTACTACCACCAGGCTCCTACCATGAGCTTTTATTGTTCGTCAGAATGTTTTGCCACAGCTATTAAGAATTTATTAAGAATGCTTAAATCAGTGTTCAAGCTTTACTTAGGAGTTGTATGGTAATTAATGTACCAAATTAATTCAAAAATCCTCTTGGAGGTTTAACAACCACACTTAAAGCTCCAATCTGATTTGGCAAGAGGGATTTGAAGGGACAATCTTTTGGCCCTTACCCTCTAAGGTCAACTTAAGTCCTAGGGTCCTGCATGGGCACCTTTCTACATGTCCTATGGCAGTGAGTAACCAGGCATCCCGGGACAGGGAGGTCTTAGAGATTCACTTAAAAGGACTTCATCCAGCCAGTTGTCCAGTCAAGGGAGGAAAGTCCACATAGAGGAGAAACTCCCAATGCTTTAGTTAGTGTCAGGCATTTTGTTATAGCAACACAAAATGGGCCAATACTGGGATATAGTGTAATGAATTCGTTCTGTTTTGTTTTGCTTTGTTTTTTTGAGACAGGGTCTGCCTATAGCCCCAGCTGGCCTGGAACTCATTCTGTAGACCAGGCTGGGCTTGAACTCAGAGATCTGCCTGCCTCTGCCTCCCAAGTGCTAGGATTAAAGGCACGTGCCACCATGCCTGGTTTAAAGATGGTTCTTAGCCACCAAGTGGGTGCTGGGACTCAAACCCAGATCCTCTGCAGGAGCAGTTGGCACTCTTAATGGCTGAGCCATCTCTCCAGCCCCAGTGTAATGAATTTTTATTATTTTTTTTATTATATATATTTTTGTACAAAATTATGATACTAATCAAATCTAGACCCATGTTCCCCACCCTACCCCCCCCACCCCACCAGAGCTCATGCATTCTGCCAAACATGCTTTTCATCTCTTTCTCAGTCTTTCTCAATATTCTCCATGTGGAAGTTGACTGTTTTGAGCAGAAGTTCACTGTTTCAGTCAGTTCTTTGATGCAGTCCTTTCTGTTGTTGTTTCCAAT
>VZQC01009253.1:2531441-2543987 GCA_009823505.1 Rhizomys pruinosus | reverse complement strand
TATATATATATTTGGTCTTTTTAGAGACAGATTCTTTGAGACAGTGTCTCCCTGTAGCTCCAGCTGTCCTGGAACTCACTATGTAGTCCAGGCTGGCCTTGAACTCACAGAGATCCTCCTGCCTCTGCCTCCCAAGTGCTAGGATTAAAGGCATGTGCCAACATGCTTGGCACAAGGCATATTTTTATACTTTCTCTACTAGAGGATAAGAATAGTAAAAAAGGACTAGAGAGATGGCCTAGCAGTTAAGAGCACCAACTGCTCTTGCAGGGGACCTGGGTTCGATCCCCAGCACGCACCTGGCAGCCGAGAATCACCTTTAACTCCAGTTCTAGGGGAATCTGACAACCTCTTCTGACCTCCGAGGCATTGCACAAACCTACGTGCAGACGGTACATTCATACACATTAAAAAAAATGACATTACTAATCCCTCTTTCTTTTCAACTGAGCCCAGAATGGACCCTGAATTCTCTTCGGAATGTGCCCCAAGTGGTCACTGCCAGTTGGTTTCAGTAGCCATGCATAAAATCCCTTTGGTTCATGTTGGTTTTATCATTGTAACCGCCTCCTAACTGTTCCTTCTTTTCCATTCCATTGCTTCTGCTTAGGCTTTCATCATCTCCCACACCCTCTCCAACTGGTTTTCCTGCTTTTGGGTTCCTCTGAAATATCCTACCTATTACTGGGTGTTCTTTTAAACACTCAAACACAACCCTGTTCTTTTGCTTATCATCCTCTCAGGACTTCCCTTTGGATCAAGTCCAAGTTCCTACTTGTTGGCTCCCTATCCTGACCCCAGTAGGAGCCTTAGGGGATGAATGAGAGCCCAGTGCATGCTCCTCAGCAGGCTGAACCCTGGGAAGCCTAAGGCACTGAGTTGCTTCTGGTGAATTGCAGAGCAGTTTCTGGGGAGTGTGTCATTGTTTGCTACGGGTCTGGTATCCTGTGTAAGGCTCAGTGGGAAAATTGCCTCTCTGAATGAGAAGCTAGAAAGTTCTACCCCCATGAGAATTTCCCATGTTCCCTCTATCCTGGTAATGAAATGTCTGGTGTTATCTGGGTTTCTCTCTCTCTCTCTCTCTCTCTCTCTCTCTCTCTCTCTCTCATTTTTGAGACAGGGTCTCCCTTTAGTTCCAGCTGGCCTGGAGCTCACTCTGTAGACCAGGCTAGCCTTGAACTCTCAGAGATTCGCATGCCTCTGCCCTCAGTGCTGGGATTAAAGGCATGCGCCACCATGCCCGGCAGGACTAGGTTTCTCTTCTTACTCTGCTCTGTTCACAAGTACAGAGCCAACATCAAGCCTGGATGTTAAGAAGGTAAAAATCTATAGACTACTTACCTGAAATTCATTTCTTCTTTTAGACAGACCTAGATCTTTGTGATCAACATTTCTTTTCTTTTCTTTTTTTTTTTTTTTTTTTTTTTTTTGAGACAGGTTTCCCTGTAGTTCTGGGTGTCCTGGAGTTTGCTCTATAGACCAGGCTGGCCTTGAACTCACAGAGATCCACCTGCCTCTGCCTCCCAAGTGCTAGGAATAAAGGTATGCACCATCATACCTGGCTTTCTCTTTTTTTTATTCATAATTTTCTCTTATATTATAATTGCTTCCTATACACCACCTTAGATCTTTTGTTATAAAGACAGAGTATAAAGAAATAATTTAAAACATAAATTGTGCCAACTATGATGGCACACATCTTTGATTCCAGTGCTCAAAAGGCAGGTGAATTTCTGTGAGTTCAAGGCCAGCCTTGGATTATAGAGTGGGGACCAGTGTGTGTGTGTGTGTGTGTGTGTGTGTGTGTGTGTATGCATTGTAAAATTATGACTAAGGGGGGCTGGAGAGATGGCCTAGCAGTTAAGAGTGCCGACTGCTCTTGTAGAGGACCCGGGTTCAATCCCCAGCACCCACATGGCGGCTGAGAACGGTCTGTAACTCCAATTCCAGGAGAACTCCAGTTCCAGGGGAATCCGACACCCTCTTCTGACTTCCGAGGCATTGCACAACACGGGTGCACAAACCTTCATGCAGACAGTACATTCATACACATAAAAAACAAATAAGTGCTGGGAGTGGTGGCGTGTGCCTTTAGTCCTAGCACTTGGGAGGCAGAGGCAGGCGATCTTTGTGAGTTCAAGGCCAGCCTGGCCTACAGAATGAGTTCCAGGCCAGCTGGAGCTACAGAGAGACCCTGTTTTGACAAGACAAAAAAAATTATGACTAAGGAACTCATATTTCTTTTCTTTTCTTTTTTGTATTTTGAAACAGGGTCTCCCTGTAGCTCCAGCTGACCTGGAACTCACTGTGTAGACCAGGATGGCCTTGAACTCACAGAGATCCGCCTGCTCCTGCTTCCTGAGTACTGGCATTAAAGGTATGCACTACCACACCTGGCGGAAGTCATATTTCATCCAACGCAATTGGTGCCATCTTGCAAGAAGGCTATCTGTCACTCTAAAACTCTGAATGGTGAGGAGAGAGAATCTGGACATGATTGGCTAAGTACCTTCAGCTCCAAGAAAATAGAGTATTTTTAAGATCAGGGAGAAAAAAAGGAGAATTATCCCATGACCAGAGAACCTGAAGGGAATGAAAGTGAGAATGGAGAGAGTTGTGTCTCAGGCAACTCAGCTGAGCACTCCAGAGCCCACCTTTCCCTTCATCCTCTTCCATTCTGTCTAAGCAGAAAATCTCACAACCTGATCAAATTGCTCCACTGTACTTGGAAGCTGGACAGCAGTGGGAATTCACCACCTTCTCTGGTATAGAAAGAGACAAAGTCCCTGAAAGGGAGCTGGGAGTTTCAGGGTGTGTGTATGTGATGGGTTTGGGGTGACAGGAAGTAAACCTAACATTCCCAGCCTGCCTTGCAGCTAGGTTCCTTTTCTCATAGTCTAAAAGCTTCTGATAGAAGGTCTGTGTCTTGTTCAGCATTTTAGCCCGAAGGCCTGTCCCTGACACCAGCATATAGCAAATACATAGGACAAATTTTGACTGAATAAGTAAATGGTGCCTTGGTCTGATGATGTAGCCACAGCTCATTCTCTCATTCTTTCCTGGTCTCATTGAGGTATTTCTGGAACCATTGGCTTATGAACTGAGCTAGGTTCCATCTAAAGTGGCAAAGAAGCTGAGTGGATGGGATGGGACAGCAGAATCACAGTCCTGGGGCATCACCCTCCTCACTGGGATAACACTGCACATCAACTCTGGCAGGCCATGAGATCCTGGATATGGGAAGCTTTACTCCTCCCGCCCTTTTTACCTGCATGTAATATACACTCAGTAAAAGTGTGCTGAACTGATCAGAAATGTCAAAGTAATAAGATCAGGAATGCAAATATTATAGGACACTTACTCTGCTGTGAGCACAGTTTACACTTGGTCTCATTTAGTCCTCAAAAGACCCCTGATGACCGGCAAGCATGTGCATCCACTGAGCACATCACAGTTAAATTGCTTGTCCAAGGTTATGCACTAGGAGGTGGTGAGGCTGAGGCTTCTATCAGGTAGTCCCAAACCTGTGTGCTGAAGCACCATGCTATACCATGCTGTAGTATCGAGAAAAGTCAGCAGCTACGAGGTTAAGAGTAAAACCACATGGGGTGACTGGACTGAGAAGAATGGCTCAGAAATGTGAACTGAGACACGAGGGGTAGAGGGCATGGAAAGGACTTTGTCTTGTGTTCTTCTGGAGTAGTGGAACTCAGTACAACCAATGACAGAAGCCCCCCCCCCCATGGACCCCTTTCAACAATGAGGGAATAAACCCCAAACACTAGTCATTTTGATTTAGAAATGATCAGAGACATCTTTGACAGCACATTAGCCTCTATTTGTGAATTCAGATAACACATTTACCAAGCTCCTGCAACATGTGGGGAATGTGCTGGGAAATGGAGTTGACATTTTATATTCTACTCCAATCTTGTCCTCAAGGAAAAGAAAATCAAGAGAATGGACAGCTAGGCTATGGTAAGGAGTGATGGTTAGAGACATGAAGAGAACACAAAGGCAAGGAGCAGGAGGACCAGGAAGAACGGGGGCGGCGGGGGGTGTGGGTGGGTGGGGGGGAAGCACCTCCCACAAGCGCCGCTCTCAGTGGCTTCCTGAAAACTGCAGACTGAATCTGAGATATGTAAACAAACCCGGCCTCAGGACAGAGCACGTTGGAACCACGGCTGGAAAAGCTGTGGTAGTGAGATGATGGGAGCTGACGAGGAATTTGAATTCTCCCTGGAAAGTATGAGGATTCATGAAAGACTTTCAGGCTGAGAAGTGACATGAAAAGTCTGTGTATTTGTATTTTAGGATCATTTCCAATAGTATGATGGCCAGGGGGTCAGAGCAACAGAGAGAATTATTATTGCACATTAACTAGGTAAGAAGTGGGGGGCTGGAGAGATGGACCAGGGGTTAAGAGCATTGGCTGCTGCTCTTGCAGAGGCCTAGGGTTTGGATCCCAGCACCTACGTGGCGACTCACAGCCATCCATAACTCCAGTTACAGGGAATTCGATGTCCTCTGATCTCCACAAGCATTGCAGGACATGGTCCATGTACTCACATGGAGGCAATACACTCATACGCATAAAAAATAAAAATAGGGCTGGAGAGTTGGCCTAGTGGTTAAGAGCACTGACTGATCTTGCAGAGGACCCAGGTTCGATCCCCAGCACCCACATGGTGGCTGAGAACCCTCTGTAACTCCAATTGCAGGAGAACTCCAGTTCTAGGGGAATCTGACACCCTCTTCTGACCTCCATGGCATTGCATGACACGGGTACACAAACCTACATGCAGACAGTACATCCATACACATAAAAAAATAAATAAATAAAATATTTTTCTTAAAAAGGAAGTGATTGGGTAGTGACAATCAAAACGGGAAAGGATGCTGAGTGTAACAGTTACAAGAGAGACTCCATAGGATTTGCTCTATTAACTAGGGAAGAGTCTAAGATATTTAAAGAACAGTTGTACCTTTGAGAGGACAAGTCTCAGACATGACAGCACATGCCAGTCATTTCAGTACCCAGAAGGCTATGGGAAGGAGAAGAATGAGCTCAAGTTCAACTTGGACTTTTCTCTAAATTAATTAATTGTCTCAGTGTTTATCTCTCCCTAACAAACCACCTCAAAGCTTAGAAACTTAAAACAGCAAGCGTGTATTGGTTCCTGAACTGCTCCTGGGATGGCTTAACCCTGCTTCATGGACAGTGGCTCGAGCATTTGGAGGACAGTGGGAGGATTCAGATTAGCCTATTCTATGTCTGCTGGGTGCTTAGGAGACATGACGGCAGTCATCCAGGGCCTCGGGTACTCTGAAGGCCTTTCTACACAGCTGCTCGGGTTTCCTCATAACAGTGTTCTAAGAAGGAATGCTACAAGAGGGAAATGGAACTGTACTTGTCTTAGTGACTGTCCTTAAAAGTTACCCAGTTATAAAAAATAAAAAAAATAGGAGAGATCTCCTGAGCCCAGCGGCAGGAAGAGGGGAAGATAGGTAGGAACTGGGTGCCTTGGCGAGCTGATTGCTGATCGTTTGGTCCTGCTGTCTTTGGTTTGATTGGCCTTTGTGGCTGTGAGGTTGGAGTTATCCCCCCAGCTGGGATTAAAGGTGTGGTCTTTGGCTTGATTAGATCTAGTGGCTGTGGGGGCGGAGTTATCCTCCCAGCCGGTATTAAAGGCACGCTTGTGTGACTCTTGAGATTTGAGATCTCAGATCTCCTGAGCCCAGCGGCAGGAGAGGGGAAGAATAGGGTAGGAACTGGGTGCTTGGCGAGCTGATTGCTGTTCGTGTGGCCTGTGGTCTTTGGTTTGATTGGCCCTTGTGGCTGTGAAGGTTTGGAGTTATCCCCCAGCTGGGATTAAAGGTGTGGTCTTTGCTTGATTGGATCTTGTGGGCTGTGGGGACGGAGTTATCTATCCTCCCAGCCGGTATTAAAGGCCACGCTTCTGTGACTCTTGAGATTTGAGATCTCCTGAGCCCAGCGGCAGGAAAGAGGGGAAGATAGGTAGGTACTGGGTGCCTTGGCGAGCTGAATGCTGATCGTTTGGCCCTGCTGTCTTTGGTTTGATTGGCCTTTGTGGGTGTGATGGTTGGAGTTATTCCCCCAGCTTGGGATTAAAGGTGTGTGGTCTTTGGGGCTTGATTAGATCTAGTGGGTGTGGGGGCAGAGTTATCCTCCCCGCCAGTATTAAAGGCACGCTTGTACGCTTGTGTGACTCTTGAGATTTGGAGTCTCCTGAGCCAGCGGCAGGAAGAGGGGGAAGATAGTTAAGGAACTGGCTGCCTTGGCGAGCTGATTGCTGATCGTTTGGTCCTGCTGTCATTGGTTTGATTGTCGCCTTTGTGGCTGTGAGGTTGGAGTTATCCCCCGCCAGCTGGGATTAAAGGTGTGGGTTCTTTGGCTTGATTTAGATCTAGTGGCTGTGGGGGCCGGAGTTTATCCTCCCAGCCGGTTTAAAAAGGCACGCTCTTTTTTGACTCTTGAGATTTGAGAATCTCTGAGCCCAGCGGCAGGGGAAGAGGGGAAGACAGGTAGGAACTGGGTGCCTTGCGAGCTGATTGCTGATCGTTTGGTCTGCTGTCTTTGGTTTGATTGGCCTTTGTGGCTGTGAGGTTGGAGTTAATCCCCAGCTGGGATTAAAGGTGTGGTCTTTGGCTTGATTAGATTCTATTGGCTGTGGGGGGCAGAGTTATCCTCGCAGCCGGTATTAAAGGCACGCTTCTGGTGACTCTTGAGATTTGAGATCTCCTTGGCCAAGCCGCAGGAAGAGGGGAAGATAGGTAGGAACTGGGGTGCCTTGGCGAGCTGATGGTTGATCTTTGGGTCCTGCTGTCTTTGGGTTTGGATTGGCCTTTGTGGCTGTGAGGTTTGGGTTATCCCCCCAGCTGGGATTAAAAGGTGTGGTCTTTGGCTTGATTAGATCTAGTGTTGTGGGGCTGAGTTATCCTCCCAGCCGGTATTCAAGGCACGGCTTGGTGACTCTTGAGATTTGAGATCTCCTGAGTGCCCAGCGGCAGGAAAGGGGAAGATAGGTAGGAACTGGGTTCCTTGGGGAGCTGATTGCTGATCGTTTGGCCCTGCTGTCTTTGGTTTGATTGGCCTTTTGTGGCTGTGAGGTTTAGGAGTTATCCCCCCAGCTGGCGATTAAAGGTGTGGTCTTTGGGTTGATTAGATCTAGTGGCTGTGGGGCAGAGTTATCCTCCCAACCGGTATTAAAGGCACGCTTCTGTGACTCTTGAGATTTGGGATCATCCCTGAGCCCAGCGGCAGGAAAGAGGGGAAGAGGTAGGAACTGGGCTGCCTTGGCGAGCCCTGATTGCTGATCGTTTGGGTCCTGCTGTCTTTGGTTTGATCTGCCTTTGTGGCTGTGAGGTTTTGGAGTTATCCCCCAGCTGGGATTAAAAGGTGTGGTCTTTGGCTTGATTGGCTTTTGGGGCTGTGGGGGCTGAGTTATCCCCTGCCCAGCCGGTAATTAAAGGTAGGTTTCTGTGACTCTTGAGATTTTGAGATCTCCTTGAGCCAAGCGGCAGGAAGAGGGAAGATAGGAAGGAACTGGGTGCCTTGGCGAGCTGATTGCTGATCGTTTGGTCCTGCTGTCTTTGTTTGATTGGCCTTTGTGGCTGTGAGGTTTGGGTTATCCCCCAGTGGGATTAAAAGGTGTGGTCTTTGGCTTGATTAGATCTAGTGGCTGTGGGGGGAGTTATCTCCCAGCCGGTATTAAGGCATGCTTCTGTGACTCTTGAGATTTGAGATCTCCTGAGCCCAGCGCAGGAAGAGGGGAAAGATAGGTAGAAACTGGGTGCCTTGGCGAGCTGATTGCTGATCGTTTGGTCCTGCTGTCTTTGGTTTGATTGTCCTTTGTGGCTGTGTGGTTGTAGTTATCCCCCCAGCTGGGATTAAAGGTGTGGTCACTTTGGCTTGATTAGTTCTAGTGGCTGTGGGGGCGGAGTTATCCTCGCAGCCGGTATTAAAGGCACACTTGAAGGCACGCTTGTGTGACTCCTGAGATTTGAGACCTCTTGAGCCAAGCGGCAGGAAGAGGGAAAGATAGGTAGGAACTGGGTGCCTTGGCGAGCTAACTGCTGATCGTTTGGTCCTGCTGTATTTGGTTTGAATTGGCCTTTGTGGCATGTGAGGTTTGGAGTTCATCCCCCCAGCTGGGAATTAAAGGTGTGGTCTTTGGCTTAATTAGATCTAGTGGCTGTGGGGGCGGAGTTTATCCTCCCAGCCAGTATTAAAGGCACGCTTCTGTGACTCTTGAGTTTTGAGATCTCCTGGCCAGCGGCAGGAAGAGGGGAATACAGGTAGGAACTGGGTGCCATGGCGAGCTGATTCGCTGATCGTTTGGCCCTGCTGTCTTTGGTTTGATTGGTCTTTGTGGCTGTGGGGTGATAGAAGTTATCCCCCAGCTGGGATTAAAGGTTGTGGTCTTTGGCTTTGATTAGATCTAGTGGCTGTGGGGGCCAGAGTTATTCTCCCAGCTGGTATAAAAGGCACGCTTCCTTGTGACTCTTGAGATTTGAGATCTCTTGAGGCCGGCGGCAGGAAGAGGGGAGGACAAGTAGGACCCTTGGTGGCCTTGCCGAGCTGATTGCTGATCGTTTGGTCTTCCTGTCTTTGGTTTGATTGGCCTTTTGTGGCTGTGAAGGTTTGGAGTTATCCCCCCAGCTGGGATTAAAGGTGTGGTCTTTGGCTTGATTAGATCTTAGTGGCTGTGGGGGCGGAAGTTATCGCTCCCAGCCCGTATTAAAGGCACGCTTCTGTGACTCTTGAGATTTGAAGATCTCCTGAGCCCAGTCGGCAGGAAGAGGGGAAGATAGGTGGGAACCGGGTGCCTTGGCGAGCCTGAATTGCTGATCGTTTGGCCCTGCTGTCTTTGGTTTGATTGGCCTTTGTGGTTGTGAGGTTGGAGTTATCCCCCAGCTGGGATTAAAGGTGTGGTCTTTGCTTGATTAGATCTCGTGGCTGTGGGGGTGGAGTTATCCTCCAGCCGGTATAAAGGCACGCTTTCTGTGACTCTTGAGATTTGAGAATTCCTGAGCCCAGCGGCAGAAAGAGGGGAAGATAGGTAGGAAATGGGTGCCTTGGCGAGCTGATTGTGATCGTTGGTCCTGCTGTCTTTGGTTGATTGGCCTTTGGGTGGCTGTGAGGTTGGAGTTAATGCCCCCAGCTGGGATTAAGGTGTGTCTTTGGCTTGATAGATCTAGTGGCTGGTCGGGGGCGGAGTTATCCTCGCCAAGCCGGTATTAAAGGCACGCTTCTGTGACTCCTTGAAGATTTGATGTCTCCTGAGCCCAGCGGCAGGAAAGGGGAAGATAGGTAGGAACTGGGTGCCTTGTGCGAGCTGATTGCTGATCGTTTTGTCCTGCTGTCTTTGGTTGATTGGCCTTTGTGGCCGTGAGGTTGGAGGTATCCCCCAGCTGGGATTAAAGTGTGGTCTTTGGCTTGATTAGATCTAGTGGCTGTTGGGGGCGGAGTTATCCTCCCAGCCCGGTATTAAAGGCAGCTTGTGTGTGTAACTCTTGAGATTTGAGATCTCCTGAGCCCAAGCGGCAGGAGAGGGGAAGATAGGTAGGAACTGGGTCCCTTGGCGAGCTGATTGCTGATCGTTTAGTCCTGCTGTCTTTGGTTTGAATGGCCTTTGTGGCTGTGAGGTTGGAGTTATCCCACCCAGCTGGGATTAAAGGTGTGGTCTTTGGCTTGATTAGATCTTCTGGCTGTGGGGGAGGAGTTATCTTCGCAGCCGGTATTAAAGGCACGCTTGTGTGACTCTTGAGATTTGAGATCTCCTGAGCCCAGCGGCAGGAAGAGGGGAAGATAGGTAGGAACTGAGGTGCCTTTGGCGAGCTGATTGCTGATCGTTTGGTCCTGCTGTCTTTGGTTTGATTGGCTTTGTGGCTGTGAGGTTGGAGTTATCCCCCCCAGCTGGGATTAAAGGTGTGGTCTTTGGGTTGATTAGATCTAGTGGCTGTGGGGCGGAGTTATCCTCCCAGCCGGTATTAAAAGCACGGTTTCTGTGACTCTTGAGATTTGAGATCTCCTGAGCCCAGCGGCCCAAGAGGGGAAGAGTAGGTATGGAACTGGGTGCCTTTGGCGAGCTGAATTGCTGATCGTTTGGTTCCTGGTGCTTGCCTTTGGTTTGATTGGCCTTTGTGGCTGTGAGGTTGGAGTTATCCCCCCAGCTGGATTAAAGGTGTGGTCTTTGGCTTGATTTAGATCTAGTGGCTGTGGGGGCGGAGTTATCCTCCCCAGCCGGTATTAAAGGCAACGCTTTGTGACCCTTGAGATTTGAGATCTCCTGAGCCCAGCGGCAGGAAGAGGGGGAAGATAGGTAGCGACTGGGTGCCTTGGCGAGCTAATTGCTGATCGTTTGGTCCTGCTGTCTTTTGTTTGATTGGCCTTTTGTGGCTGTGAGGTTGGAGTTATCCCCCCAGCTGGAAATTAAAAGGTGTGGTCTTTGGCTTGATTAGAATCTAGTGGCTGTGTGGGGGCAGAGTTATCACTCCAGCCAGTATTAAGGCAGCGTTGGTGTGACTCTTGAGAATTTGCAGATCTCCTGAGCCAGGCGGCAGGAAGAGGGGAAGATAGGTAGGAACTGGTGCCTTGGCGAGCTGATTGCTTGTCGTTGGTCCTGCTTGTCTTTGGTTTGATTGGCCTTTGTGGTGGTGAGGTTTGGAGTTATCCCCCCAGCTTGGGATTAAAGGTGTGGTCTTTGGCTTGATTAGATTTAGTGGCTGTGGGGGCGGAGTTATCCCTCCCAGCCCGGTATTAAAGGCAAGCTTCTGTGACTCTTGAGATTTGAGATCTCTGGAGCCCAGCGGCAGGAGAGGGGCAAGACAGGTAGGAACGAGGTGCCTTGGCGAGCTGATTGCTGATCGTTTGGTCCTGCTGTCCTTTTGGTTGAATTGGCTTTTGTGGCTGTTGAGGTTGGAGTTATCCCCCCAGCTGGGATTAAAAGGTGTGTCTTGCTTGATTAGATATAGTGGCTGTGGGGGCAGAGTTATCCTCCCAGCCGGTATTTAACAGGCACGCTTGTGTGACTCTTGCGAATTGAGATCTCTTGAGCCCAGAGGCAGGAAGAAGGGGAAAGATAGGTTTAGGAACTGGGTGCCTTGGCGAGCTGATTGTTCATCCTTTGGTCTTTGGTTTGATTGGCCTTTGTGGCTGTGAGGTTGGAGTTATCCCCCCAAGCTGGGATTAAAGGTGTGGTCTTTGGCTTGATTAGATCTATGGCTGTGGGGGCAAGAGTTATCCTCCCAGCCAGTATTAAAGCACGCTTGTGTGACTAATGAATTTGAGATCTCCTGAGCCCAGCGGCGGGAAGAGGGGAAGATAGATAGGAACTGGGTGCCTTGGCGAGTGTTGCTGATTCGTTTGGTCCTGCCTGTCTTTGGTTTGAATTGGCCTTGTGCTTGATGAGGATTTGGAGTTTATCCCCCAAGCTGGGATTTAAAGGTGTGGTCTTTGGCTTGATAGGATCTAAGTGGCTGTGGGGCGGAGTTATCCTCCCAGCCGGTATTAAAGGCACGCTTCTGTGGCTCTTGAGATTTGAGATCTCCTGAGCCGAGCGGAAGGAAGAGGGGAAGATAGGTAGGAACTGGTGCCTTGGCGAGCTGATTGCTGATCGTTTGGTTCTGCTGTCTTTGGTTTGATGAGCCTTTGTGGCTGTGAAGGTTGGAGTTATCCCCAGCTGGGATTAAAGGTGTGGTCTTTGGTCCTATCGATTAGATCTAGTGGCTGTGGGGGCAGAGTTATCCTCCCAGCCGGTAATTAAGGCACGCTTGGTGTGACTCTTGAGATGAGATCTCCTGAGCCCAGCGGCCGGTGCCGGGGCGGGGGCTGAACAGCCCCCCCCCCGCCAACGTGAGATTTCGAAGAAGGTCTGAAGGGGGGCAAGCAAAGCATCGCCTTCAAACCAGTGAAGAGGCATTCAGGGCTCACACTGGAATACAGGCAAAGAAAAGCCCATATGCCAGGATCACGAAAAAGAGACTACACTGGAAAGGGTCAGGATAATCCCACGCCAAGCTTTAACAACCCTATGGATGACTCCTGGCAAGTGGGATCCCCCGGGGATGCCCCAGGACACAGATCTCAGAAACACAATTGGGAACATACTTAAGAACTACAACAATCAATAAAAAAATAAAGAACTAAGAAAAGAGAATGGAGGAACTCAAGAAGGAGAGAATGACAAACGCTGGAAGGAAGTAGAAAAACTGAAAGATCCCATGCTGAAAAAGAAAAAGAAACCAACCAGCAAACAAAAGAGCTTCAAAAAGAGATCGAGAAGGCTCCAAAAAGAAATAGAAACACTAAAGAAATCAGAAAGGAGGAAATGAAAAGGAAATCAACACTCATCCATTCAAGAAAGCGATGCAGCCTCAGAAGTAGAATGGAGGAGCAGAGCAAAGAATATCAGTCCTGGAGGACAACACAGAACTAAAAACCTCAAGGAAAAGATTATGAAAATTTAAAATACACAAAAATGGAACAACCAGGAGCTGATGGGACATTATGAAAAGATCAAA
>VZQC01009253.1:2511893-2525987 GCA_009823505.1 Rhizomys pruinosus | reverse complement strand
GACGGGGTGGGGGAATGAGCGGGAACACGGGTCTAGATTTGTTAAAAATAAATAAATAAATACAAAAAAAAAAAAAAAAAGCCGGGCGTGGTGGCGCACGCCTTTAATCTTAGCACTTGGGAGGCAGAAGCAGACGGATCTTTGTGAGTTCAAAGCCAGCCTGGTCTACAGAGTGAGTTCCAGGACAGCTGGGGCTACAGGGAGACCCTGTTACCCAGTTATGGAGCTGGAGAGATGGCTCAGCGATTAAGAGCGCCAACTGCTCTTGCAGAGGACCTGGGTTCGATTCCCAGCACCCACATGGAGGCTAAGAACCATCTTTAAGCCAGGTGTGTTGGCACATGCCTTTAATCCTAGCACTCGGGGGCCAGAGGCAGGCAGATCTCTGTGAGTTCCAGCCTGGTCTACAGAGTGAGCTCCAAGCCAGCTTGGGCTTCACTGTCTGAAAAAAAAAAAAGGTATTCAGTTATGCTGTTGGCTAAAGCCTATCACAGACAGCAGATTCAAAGGCACTCAAAATAGTCACCTCTTGTGAATGGACAAGCCAGTAATTTATAGCAGTGCTTAATCCACCATAAGAATATTTGAAGATAGGGCTGGAGAGATGGCCTAGCAGTTAAGAGCCAACTGCTCTTACAAAGGACCCAGGTTCGATCCCCAGTACCCACATGGGGGCTGAGAACCCTCTTCTGACCTCCACGGCATTGCATGACATGGGTGCACAAACCTGCATGCAGACAGCACATTCATACACATAAAAATAAATAAATAAAATTTTTAAAGATTAAAAAAAAAGGAATATTTGAAGATGAACATGAGAAGTTCAGTTGGACATGTGGCATGTGTGACATCAAAAAAATGGAGAGCTCTAGAAGCAGGCAACTCAATCTACAAGTCTTGTGCTCAGAGGAGACACTAGTTTGGGTCACTTAGTAGATACTAGTAGGAGTAGTTGGAATTATGAGTTACCCAAGGACGTGTGAAGAGAATGAATGGCAGGAGACAAGGTGGGAGCTTTTAGTACAATAGACATTTAGAGGTCAGTGACAAAAATGTGGTCAAGACTATTTGTGATTTCCATACAATCTAGTTTGCTGGTATTTTGTGGGACAGCAAGCCTGGACTCAGACACCAATCTGCTTGGCACATTAGGTGGAGCCAAAAATGCAGGGCATGTTTTCTGCTAGCTCTAGCTCAGAGGTCACGTGTCCGTGAGTCAGCTTGCTTGTCAGCACGTCACTTTTCTGAATATGTCCCACAAACTGGGATGATATGTGATGGTGTGGAGGTCTGGTATTGGCCTCTGGGAAGTGATGTCATGTGATGTAGGGGATGCCCTTCCCAGACCTATATAAGCTGCTTATTGTATAGAATAAACAGATTTGCACCCTCTGACATGGTCTCCGTGGGGAGTAACCCCATGGCGTACCCTCTTCAGCCTGTTCAACATGGGATCATTGCCCCCCAGTATTTAGCTCCCCTCCTGTAGTCATAACTCCCCCACAATCCTGTTCTTTTCTTGTAGAATTGTTTGAATCCCTTTCGAATGTTCAAGTATGACATCAGTGTCTGTATCTAAATTTACCGGGAGTGATTTCCCACTCCTGATAAGAGGCACAATATTGTCCCAGGAATTTTTTGGTATGTGCTTTGAGATCTATGACTCTGAGCTGCTGTTGTGTATGATGCTTGCCTGACTCAGAGGTCATTCAGTGTTAATAGAAGGGTAAAGAAAATGCAGAAATAGCTTAGCCTGAGTCTTTGTGATGTCCCTGGATCATAGGTCTTCTTAATTTTTTAATTATCCTTATTGCCACTCTAGTGGAAAAAAAATCTTAAAACTAAGGTGTGCAAGTTATGCATCTTGTGAATGGATATGGAAATAACTGAAGTGATTAAAAGTCAGTTCTCACCTTTAAGAAATTTACATATATTGGAGTGCACAGAGCTTAGATCAGGGATTTCCCAGGACCACCCAAAGCACAGGTAGGAGCCAGGCGCTTCAGCCAGGCAATTCAGCCAGGTGGATTGTTGGATGCATCTATCTCTGGGTTGTTGGATAATTGTTCTGTGGATTCATTGGATAGTTAAATCATTGTCTTGTGTGTGTCGGGGTGGAGTTGCCCTGCTAGCTGGTATAAAAGGTGGGCCTGTTGCTAGTGTCAGACTTGAGTGCACAGAGCTTAGATCAGGGACTTCCCAGGACCACCTGAAGCACAGAGAACCAGGGCGCAGACTAAGCTAGGCATATCCTCCCCCCCCACACACACCCCACCACTTCCCCGCCCCCAACTAGAATTGCTGAGGAACTGTTCAAGTGGATTTTTTGGAGAACCTTCAGAACAGAAAGGGAAGAGTGAGTTAGACTTCCAATATATAAACAAACAAAATTGAAAGCTTGAAACCTAGACAAGATGTGATGGCTAATCCTGGGCATCAACTTGACTGGACTAAGGAACAAATAAGAAAAAAAGGATCTTTGGATTGGACTACCTCAACCCAGATGGTCCACCCCAAATGTGGGCATTACCTTCTGCCAGCAGACAGTATAAAAAGGCCATGGCAGAGGGAGCTGGTCCCTTTTTTTTTTTTCCTGCGGCTTGCCTCTCACTGGTTAGTCTTGCTGCTGTAATCAACCCTTCAGATCCCAGCGTGTACTGAGACCAGCAGATCTCCTGGAATCCATTGGGCCTTCAGCACCAGATTGGGACTAATGAGACATCCAGCCTTGCAGACTGAGCAGTTCCCTGGATTCTCAGCCTCTCCAGTGTGGCAAGGCTACTGTTGGACTCCTTGAACTCTGTCACATGAGCAAATCAATAAATTGTATGTAGCTATATATTCATCCTGTTGCTTCTGTTTCTTTAGAGAACCCTGACTAATACAGATTTTGGTACCAGAAGTGGTTCTAGAGAAACAGAATTGAAAGGATGAATTTCTTTAGAGGGCTTTGTAGTTTCTGGAGCCAGCTCTCCAACGCAATGAAGCCTAGAGTTACTGAAGGCTCTCCTGGTGGCATCAAGAGGAATGATGATCTTTGGTGCAGACTATTTGATGTAATTATGGAGTGTGCTGGATAGCTTTAGTGTCAACTTGACACACCTGGGTTGGGGGAGCCTCAATTGGGGAATTTGCTCCATTGGATTGGCCTGTGGCCACATCTATGGTGTATTGTCTTGATTGTTGAGCAGTGACAGTATAAGAAGGCAGGCTGGGCACGAGCCAGAGAGCAAGCCAGTGGGAGAGCAAGCCAGTGAACAGCATTCCTCCATGGCCTGTGCTTCAGCTCCTGCCTCCAGGGTCCTGCCCTGAGTTCCTGCCTTGTGCTACCTGAGTGATGAACTGTGAACCAGGAGATGTAAGCTGAATAAACCCTTTCCTCCCCAAGTTGGTGTCAGTCAGAGTGTTTTGTCACAGCAATGGAAGACAAACTAGGACATGGAGATAGATCCATTTGACTCATCTAACTCGTCTCTTGTGAGAAGCAAGGAATTTAGCGACTCTAAATATAAAACGTTTGAGAAGTTTCAGAAAAATAAGGAAAATAATGATGTTGCCTGGTTGCTCCTAGCATCTCTGGATAAAGTGATAGAGGAAAATAAGGAGCTCAGTGATAAAAACGACCAGCTCCGGATTCGAAACAACAGTTTAAAAGTTTCCAAATGTGCTCTGGAAGAGAATCTTCTCTCCAGCAGCCAAAGAGCTAAAGCAGCAGAAAATCTAGCTGGAGCCCTTATTATACGTTTGGCTGATTTACAATGAAAATTTAATTCCAGCCTCGAAGAGTGTCAGCAGCCAAAGTGAGAGCACTGGTGGGGAAAGGGTGGAACCCTGAAACTTGGGATGGAGATGTGTGGGAGAACTATGATGATGAGGATTTTGAACCCTCGGATTCTGAGGGATTTTCTTTATCTGAGGAATTAACCTCCCCACCCTCAGCAGAGAATCCACACCCTGCAGATCCCTCCTCCCCACCCTTGCCTGAGGAAATTAATCCCCCCCTCCCAGTGGGAGCTGATGTCCCTCAGGGCCCAACAATTGTTGCCTCTAGACCTATAACCAGATTGAAGTCTAAGCAAGCCCCTCAAGGTGAGATAGAAAGTGTGGTCCACGAGGAGGTGCGATATACTACTAAAGAAATTAATGAGTTTGCTGATTCATTCCGGCAGAAGCCTAAGGAATATGTGTGGGAATGGATTTTAAGGGTGTGGGATAATGGTGGAAGGAATATAAAATTGGATCATACTGAGTTTATCGATATGAGCCCACTGAGTAGAGATTCTAGGTTTAACATGGAAGCTCGAGCAGTTAAAAAAGGTGTTAAAAGTTTATTTGAATGGTTGGCTGATGTATTTATTAAAACATGGCCTACTAACAGCGAGTTAGAGATGCCTGATATTCCTTGGCTTAGTATTGATGAAGGGATTGTGAGGGTCAGGCAGATGGGCATGCTCGAGTGGATTCGAAGTGTAAAACCACATTCTCCACAATGTGAGGACCCAGAGGACATGCCTTTCGCTGAGTTTATAAGATAGAAAGTACTGAGAGAGACACCAGAACATTTGAAGAGCTTTGTTTTTGCTCTATTTCTTATGCCAAATCTTTTTTTTAATTTTATTTATTTTTTTGTATGTGTATGAATGTACTGTCTGCATGTAGGTCTGTGCATCCATGTCATGCAATGTCACGGAGGTCAGAAGAGGGTCTCGGATTCCCCTGGATCTGGAGTCAAAGACGGTTCTCAGCTGCCATGTGGGTGCTGGGGATTGAACCCGGGTCCTCTGCAAGAGCAGTCAGCATTCTTAACCGCTAGGCTATCTCTCCAGCCCCCTCTTATGCCAAATCTTACAGTTAGAGAAGTGGTTGCTTTCTTGCATAAATTAAATGTACACATAATAGGTTTAACAGGACCTCAGGGTAGGCATCAGGTGGCAGCACTGAATCTCCGAAGGCCAGATGAGCATAGTTATCATATTTATCATAATGGGTGGCAAAGGCAAAACAATGCCTATAATGGCATGACCCGAAATGATCTTTGGAACTGGCTAATTAATCATGGTGTTCCCAGGAATCAAATACATAGAAGCCTACTAAGTTTTTATTTGATCTGTATAAGCAGAAAAGCTCTAGAACAAATGACAGGAAGTCAACATTGGATTTCAACAGTAGCGAATCCTGTCCAGTTAACCAGTTTCCAGACTTGAGACAGTTCACAGACCCAGAACCCCTTGAATGAAGGGGTGGCTGGGTTCCGATGAGGAAGGACCTTGTCACAATACCAAAGAGTTATGCTGTTTGCCTTCCTCCTGTCTTTCCCCAGAAGGACCTGAGGTCTTTTACTAGGGTAACTGTACACTGGGGGAAAGGAAATAATCAGACTTTTCGAGGCCTATTGGATACTGGTTCTGAGTTGACACTGATCCCAGGAGACCCTAAAAAGCATTGTGGCCCTCCGGTTAAAGTAGGGGCCTAGGGAGGTCAGGTGATAAATGGAGTTTTGGCTGAATTCCGACTCACAGTGGGCCCAGTGGGTCCCAGAACTCATCCTGTGGTTATTTCCCTAGTCCCAGAATGTATAATTGGGATAGATATAATTAGAAATTATGGTGGCGCACGCCTTTAATCCTAGCACTTGGGAGGCAGAGGCAGGCGGATCTTTGTGAGTTCAGGCCAGCCTGGTCTACAGAGTGAGTTCCAGGACAGCCGGAGCTACAGGGAGACCCTGTCTCAAAAAAAAGACCAAAAAAAAAAGAAATTGGCAGTATCCCCACATTGGTTCCCTGACCTGTGGAGTGAGGGCTATTATGGTTGGAAAGGCCAAATGGAAACCATTGGTGTTGCCTCTACCAGGGAAAATAGTGAACCAAAAACAGTATTGTATCCCTGGAGGGACTGCAGAGATTAATGCCACTATCAAGGATTTGAAAGATGCAGGGGTGGTGATTCCTACCACATCTCCATTTAACTCTCCAATTTGGCCTGTGCAAAAGACAGATGGATCATGGAGAATGACAGTTGACTATCGAAAACTCAACCAAGTAGTGACACCAATTGCAGCCGCTGTACCAGATGTGGTGTCCTTACTCGAGCAGATTAATATGTCTCCTGGTACCTGGTATGCAGCTATTGATCTGGCCAATGCTTTTTTCTCAATACCGGTTCATAAGGACCACCAGAAGCAATTTGCTTTCAGCTGGCAAGGCCAACAGTATACCTTTACTGTCTTACCTCAGGGGTATGTTAACTCTCCAGCGTTGTGCCATAACTTAGTTAGAAGGGATCTTGATCGCCTGACTCTTCCACAAAATATCACACTGGTCCACTATATTGATGATGTTATGTTGATTGGACCCAGTGAACAGGAGGTAGCAGCTAGCCTAGACTTGTTGGTAAAGCATATGCGCATGAGAGGATGGGAAATAAATCCAACTAAAATTCAAGGGCCATCTACCTCGGTGAAGTTTCTAGGAGTTCAGTGGTGTGGAGCATGCAGAGACATTCCTTCTAAGGTAAAGAATAAGTTGTTGCACCTGGCCCCTCCCTCCACCAAGAAAGAAGCACAACGTCTGGTGGGTCTTTTTGGATTCTGGAGGCAGCACATTCCTCATCTGGGTGTGTTACTACGACCCATATATCAGGTGACTCGTAAGGCAGCAAACTTTGAGTGGGGCTTGGAACAGGAAAAGGCTCTTCAACAGGTCCAGGCTGCAGTGCAGGCTGCTCTGCCCCTAGGGCCATATGATCCAGCAGACCCAATGGTGCTTGAGGTATCAGTGGCAGATAGAGATGCTGTCTGGAGTCTGTGGCAGGCTCCCATAGGGGAATCACAGCGGAGGCCCTTGGGATTTTGGAGCAAGGCTCTACCTTCATCTGCAAACAACTATTCTCCTTTTGAGAGACAGCTCTTAGCCTGCTATTGGGCCTTAGTGGAAACTGAACGTTTGACAATGGGCCACCAAGTCACCATGCGACCTGAGCTGCCCATCATGAGCTGGGTGTTATCTGACCCACCAGACCATAAAGTAGGACGTGCACAGCAACAGTCCATTGTCAAATGGAAGTGGTACATACGGGACAGGGCCCGGGCAGGCCCTGAGGGCACAAGCAAGCTACATGAAGAAGTTGCCCAAATGCCTATGGTTCCCACTCCTGTTACAATGTCTCCTGGGCTTAAGCATGCACCTATGGCTTCATGGGGTTTGCCCTATGATCAGTTGACTGAGGAAGAGAAGACTAGGGCCTGGTTTACTGATGGTTCTGCACGCTATGCAGGCACCACCCAGAGGTGGACAGCTGCAGCATTACAGCCAATTTCTGAAACAACCCTAAAGGACACTGGTGAAGGAAAGTCTTCACAGTGGGCAGAACTTCGGGCAGTGCACATGGTTGTGCATTTTGCCTGCAAGGAGAAATGGCCAGAGGTTCGATTATATACTGATTCATGGGCTGTAGCCAATGGTTTGGCTGGATGGTCAGGGACTTGGAAGGAGCATGACTGGAAAATTGGTGAGAAAGACATTTGGGGAAGAAGTATGTGGATAGAGCTCTCTGAATGGTCAAAGGATGTGAAGATACTTGTGTCTCATGTAAATGCTCATCAAAAGGTGATCTCAGCAGAGGATGAGTTTAATAATCAAGTAGATCGGATGACTCGTTCTGTGGATTGTCAGCCTCTTTCTCCAGCTATCCCTGTTGTTGCTCAATGGGCCCATGAACAAAGTGGTCATGGTGGCAGAGATGGAGGTTATGCATGGGCTCAACAGCATGGACTCCCACTCACTAAGGCTGATCTGGCTACAGCTGCTGCCGAGTGCCAGATTTGCCAACAGCAGAGACCAACATTGAGCCCCCGATATGGTGCTATTCCCCGGGGTGACCAGCCAGCAACCTGGTGGCAGGTTGACTACATTGGACCACTTCCATCATGGAGGGGACAGCGTTTTGTTCTTACAGGAATAGATACTTATTCTGGTTATGGATTTGCCTTTCCTGCACGTAATGCTTCTGCCAAAACTACCATCCAGGGACTTACGGAATGCCTTATCCACCGTCATGGTATTCCTCACAGCATTGCTTCTGACCAAGGAACTCACTTCACAGCCAAAGAAGTGCGACTGTGGGCCCATGGTCATGGTATCCACTGGTCTTACCATGTTCCCCACCACCCAGAAGCAGCTGGCTTGATAGAACGATGGAATGGCCTCTTGAAGACACAGTTACAGCGCCAATTAGGTAGCAATACCCTGGAGGGCTGGGGCAAGGTTCTCCAGCAAGCAGTATATGCTTTGAATCAGCGTCCACTATATGGTACTGTTTCTCCTATAGCCAGAATTCATGGGTCCAGGAACCAAGGGGTGGAAGTGGGAATGATTCCACTCACTATCACCCCTAGTGACCCAGTAGGAAAATTTTTGCTTCCTGTACCCACGACCTTGCGTTCTGCTGGTCTAGACGTTTTGGCTCCAATGGGGGGAGTGCTTTTGCCAGGAGATACAGCAAACGTTCTATTGAACTGGAAGCTAAGACTTCCCCCTGGCCACTTCGGGCTTCTACTGCCTTTAAGCCAACAGGCTAAGGAAGGAATAACAGTAGTAGGAGGAGTGATTGATCCAGACTACCAGGGGGAAATTGGACTTTTTCTCCACAATGGGGGCAAGGAAGATTATGTCTGGAAGGCAGGAGATGCTGTAGGGCGCCTTCTGGTGCTACCATGTCCTATGATTAAGGTCAATGGGAAACTCCAACAACCCAAACCAGACAGGACTATAAACGGCCCAGACCCTTCAGGGATGAAGGTATGGGTCACTCCTCCAGGGAAAGAGCCAAGACCTGCAGAGGTGCTTGCTGATGGTGGAGGAAATACAGAATGGGTAGTAGAAGGTAGTCATAAATATCATCTGAGGCCACAGGACCAGTTGCAGAAACGTGGATTATAATAGATATTAACTTTTGTCCTATTTGGTTAAGAATGTGCTTGTTCATCTATATACATATACTAAGCAGATATTTGTATTGTTCCCTTTTGAATGTGCAACTGACATGTGTTAAGTGTTGTCATATTTAGGTTATTAGATATTGAAGGACTAAGTGTTTCTCAAGGACATTACCACCTACTTTAAGATATAATGCTTTACCATTGCACATAAGACACTTATAACATGTTAGGTGGAATTATGACCTTGCCATTGTTCGCAATTAACATTTAAGCATAACATAAGGAGAGGCTATTTATTGGGTGTCAAGTTGACAAGGGGTGGAATTGTGATGGTTAATCCTCAGTGTCAACTTGACTGAACTAAGGAACAAATAAGAGAAAAAAGATCTTTGGATTGGGCTACCTCAACCTGGATGGCCCACCCCAAATGTGGGCGTTACCTTCTGCTGGCAGGCAGTATAAAAGGCCATGGCAGAGGGAGCTGGTCCCTTTTTTTTTCCTGCGGCTTACCTCTCTCTCACTGGTGAGTTTGTCTTGCTGCTGTGATCAACCCTACGGATCCCAGCGTTTACTGAGACCAGCAGATCTCCTGGAATCCATCGGGCCTTCAGCACCAGATTGGGCCTACTGAGACATCCAGCCTTCAGACTGAAAAGTTCCCTGGATTCTCAGCCTCTCCAGTGCAGCGCAGCCACTGTTGGACTACTTGAGCTCTGTCATGTGAGCAAATCAATAAATTGTATATAGCTATATATTCATCCTGTTGCTTCTGTTTCTTTTTTTTTTTTTTATTTTATTTATCTCTGTATGTGTATGAATGTACTGTCTGCATGCAAGTCTGTGCCACTAGGCCATCTCTCCAGCCCCGCTTCTGTTTCTTTAGAGAACCCAGACTAATACACAAGTCAACACTACATAAACAAGGAGGAAAAAAACACACAAAGGCATCTGAAGGAGGCAAGCAAAGCAAGCCTTCAACACAGTGAGATTCCCAACACAGTGGGATTCACATCGGAATACAGGCAAAAGGGAAATCCACATGCCAGGCACACAATGAAAAGGACAACATGGGAAAGGTGCAGGATAATTCTACACCAAGCTCTACCAACCCTGTGGGAGATTCCTACAGTGGGATCCCCCTGGGGGTGGCCCAGGACACAGATCCTAGAGGAACAATTGCAGACATATTTAAAGAAATCAAAGAACATAAACAAGTCAGAGAACTAAGGAGAGAGAATGAAAAACTCAAGAAGGACCTAGAGGGAGAGAATGACAAACCTTGGAAAGAACTAAAAGGAGAGAATGACAAACTCCAGAAAGAACTAGAGGGAGAGAATGATAAACTCCAGAAGGAAGTAAGAAACACTGAACAAAGGAAACCAACCAGCGAAGCAAGGAACTACAGGAAGAGAAACAATGAATGGTATCCCTCATCTGTGGATGCTAGTGCCAATTACCTAGTTGTAAGGCAAACTAAGCAACCTTAATGTGATCTGAAAACAACTGTGCTCTTCTTATATTGTGAATCCCTTAACAGATTCTAGAACTAAGCTACCATTTATTTTCAGAGTTAGGAAATTTTGGTATATGGATGAAGGATATGTATGTATATTTTAGAGTAATATAAGATCAAAGGGATGTGGAAAAACCTAGTTTGTCATGACATTATGTCTAACCACAGTATTTATTTTATGGGAGTGCTTCTTAGTATTTCTTATACAGGCTGCTTGAGCTTTTGTCCAAGCATTTTCTAAAATATTATAAAGCAGCTAAAAGTATCAGGCTGGTGTTACTTAGCCTTTCTGGATGCTTAACAACCATACTTAATGCTCATACCAGTTTGGCCGAGGGTCTTAAGGTATAACTTTTTCCTTGCCCTCAGAGGTCAATTAAGTCCCAGGGGACTATGCATGGGGGCATCTCTTGAAATGTCCTGCAAATGTGAGTCACCAGTCTTCCTGTGCAGGGATGTCTTGGAGATCCACTAATGGGACTTCAGCCAATGTCCAGTCTATAAAGAGGAGAGTCTGCTCATGCTTCAAAAAGGGAAGCCTGGTCTAGCAAGACCTGACTTTGTCCTCGAGTAGATGGAACTAGTGATTGAAAAGCCAAAAGGAGCCAGGGGCTCCCTCCCAGCAAAAAACCTGAGTGACCCTTGAGGACCAGATCCTCTAGTGACCTTGAGAAAACAAAAAGCGTGGTTAATCTGGGCTAACTGTGTGGTCTTAAGCATCCAAAAGGGAAGTATAACCAGAAATAAATAAATAGTAGGCCCTGAAAAATTGTACTTCAGGTATAAAACTTGAGATCTTAGTAAAAAGACAAAAGAGCACAATTGTTTTGCCTGTCTTACTGGCAAATACAGCTACCCTGTGGCTGCTGCTGCTTGCCATCCTTCAAAGATGTGAGAAGACACTGCTTTTCAACCTTCCAATATGGACTGAAGACTCATGTCTTTCCAAGAATCCTCCAAATCTTCAGTGCCAGATGGGGACTGCTGGGACATCCAGCTTGTGGACTGAGCTACTACTGGGGTTTCCACTTCTTCAGAATATAGACTGCCATTGTTGGACTACCCAGGCTATATCATGGAGACCAGTATAGGAAGATCAAGACAGGACACAGTGCTTACTGGACCTCATTTGTTGACCATGGGAAGGGAAAACCCCAATGTAGAGCACAAGGGCAGAACTGATGGTGGTTTGGGCTTGCCAAGGAGGAGACTTCAAACATGACACCTTTCAACCTAATAAAAAAATCAAAATCATAAGCTGAAGATATGCTAAAACCTATGATATATGTGTCATGCATATGTGCATATTATGGAGTGATGCATATTGGAAGGAATAACATCAACAACAACAATAACAACAACAGAAAAGACTGGGTCAAAGAACTGACTGAAACGATGAACTTCTGCTCAAAACTGTAAACTTCTGCATGGAGAATTTTGAGAGAGACTGAGAAAAAGATGGAAAACATGTTTGGCAGAATGCATGAGCTCTGGTGGAGTGGGGGAGCAGGGAGGGGGGTACGTGTCTCGATTTGATTTGTAATGTAATTTTGTATGAAACGCACAGCTTCAAAAAACATTGGCTTAAAAAAGAAACTTACATATATATAAAAGAAATTTACATATATAAACGGCTGAGGAGGAAAAAAAAGTACATGATTTACAACTTAATAAAATAAGTGGGCCGGGCATGGTGGTGCATGCCTTTAATCCCAGCACTTGGAAGGCAGAGGCAGGCAGATCTTTGTGAGTTTAAGATCAGCCTGGTCTACATAGCAATTTCCAGGCTATCTGGGGCTACAGGGAGGCCCTGTCTCAAAAAATATTAAATGAATGAATGAATGAATGAATGAATGATAAATAAATAAATAAATAAATAAAATAAGTATGTGAGATAGTTGCTGTGGTTAAGCATGAACCTTGAAAACAACCAGTTTAAACCTGGCCTCCACTACTTGCTTGTTATGTGACCTTGAGCCCGTTTTCTCCCTTTACAAAAGAAGGGAGTGTTTAACAGACACATTTTTAGGTTTGGTGGTGCATACCTTTAATCCTAGCACTGGGGAAGCAGAGACAGGTGGATCTCTGTGAGATCAAGGCCAGCCTGGTCTACACAGTAAGTTCCAGGCCAGGTGGGGCTATGGGAGACCCTGTCTCAAAACAAAACAAAACAAAACAAAACAAAACAAAACAAAACAAAACACACAAACAAGTCTGGCAAGCTTGCACATGCCTTTACTTGGGAGGCAGAGGTGGCCTGATGTCTGTGAATTCAAGGCCAGCCTGTTCTACATAGTGAGTTCTAGGCTATCTGTGGCTATAGGGAGACCCTGTCTCAAAAAGACTCCTCCCCCAACAAAAAACCCTAACAAAGATAATGAACTCATAAAATCGCTGTAAAAATTTAGTGAAGCAGTTGGGTGAAGGTTTATTTCAATCCCTATAGTGACATGAGCATTCAATAAATGTTAATTCTATGGATCGACTTTCTGTCACCCCATCCCAGCTGACATTGGCTCAGCTGCCTACCCAGGAAATTAACGATCACTCCAGCTTCCCTGAAACAGTTTCCTATTTAAACAATGGCTCTCCTTGTTGGCTGTCAAGCCAAGAGCAGGTTAAGGCCCCAGCCTATGGAGCTATGTTGTCCACTGGGTGACAGTGTTGATCCATTGGAAAAAAATACATCTTGGCCCTGAGCCAGAGAACTCCAGGTCCCTAAAAGGAAAGAGCACAGACAGCATTTGGATGACAACAGGCAGGGATCCATTCAGCTCAGCTCAGCTCAGCTCCAGATCCAGGAGCCAGGCAGAATGGACTCATGTTTTATATTTCAACAAAAATTTAGGGGAAGGTTTATTCCCAAACCATTGGGATCGGTTTCCAGTGCAGCACTGCAGAGGATGGATGTGGTTTCCAGAGTTAATTCACCATTTTCCCCAATAATTTAGTGAAGGCCAAAAGCTTGCAGAGAGAGGGAGGAAACTGAGCTGCAATCCCTCTCAGCTGTTCGCTGGCTCAATAGGTGTCCATTCTTCTAGGAGCTATGCCTGCGCATATCAGAGCATTGCTGAGTCTGTACAGGAACAAGCTGGCGGTCAGGAATTTGTCCCCAAATCACCAGGTGGCAGCCTTACGTTATTTCATCTGTTCTGACTTGAGTCCTGTTTTGAAGCTAGCTAACCGAACAGTACTTTCTGATTCTATATGATGAGGGGAAAGGAAGGAGGTGTGTGGGGGCGATACAGAAGAGGCTGGGATGCTAGAGGCAGCCAGGTCTTGTTTTAAACGACCATACAGAAAATAAGTTTAGTGTTTGTTTCAGGAGGCTTTGAAAGGGTTGATTGCAACTGCATTTCGCTCCCTTCCCCTGCTCCTCCCCTCGAAATGGACTAGAGAGGGTGAATCAAAACACAGTGACTCATTACCATGTTTGGTGAGCAATGAACTTATGTTTATGTGGGGCTTTTTAATAAGCTTGAAAGACGAAAACAAAATTCTCAGTTCATAAAACCTTATTACCTAAATATATTCTCTTACATTATGTGGTCCAATCTTTTTGTGCTAAATTATCATACGCTTAATAAAGTTATGTTTGTTTGTTTGTTGTTTGTTTTGGTCTTTTTTTTTTTTTTTTTTTTTTTTT
>VZQC01009253.1:2469231-2511423 GCA_009823505.1 Rhizomys pruinosus | reverse complement strand
TGTGTGTGTGTGTGTGTGTGTCTATGTATGGGGGTTGTGTTGATGGAATGAGGGCTTTACCTTTCTAAGCAAAAGTGCTTTACTAAGGAGCTAGACCCCATTAAAACAACTGTTTTTGTTCTCTCTGTGTCTTAGAGATAAGATGGTCTTACTCTGTAGACCATGCAAGCATTGAACTCCTACCTCAGTCACCTAAGGAGCTGGAATTACAGACCCGCACCACCAGTTGCCACACAAGTTTTTCTTAAGTGTTTTACACATTTGTTCTTGACCAACCCATAAGTACCAGACTAGGAAGATTTTATCTTCCTTCTAAAACTCACTGTTTCAGGTGCCTTCAAGGTAGCCTCTATTATTGTGGAGTAGCAGGAAAACTACCAGGGAAGAGGACATGGGTTGAACCCCAGGGTTAGTAAGCAAAAGGTTGCCTCTACAAACCTAAAAACTACGAGTGATGAATGCAATCATGTTCATTCTCCAATGTTTTCTACTTCCTCCCCTTCCTCCCATTTCCCTATGGGTTAACACAGACTTGCTGATAAAGAGGCCACTTGACTAGAGGGTGAGAAAAATATCCTAGGAGATGGCAAAAGGCAAGAAGGAAGGAGCATGACTCCTTTAACAGTTTTGTGGGCCAAAGTGCCTTTATCCATATGTTTTTATCAGCTGAAGCCTTCCTATGGGAGAGAAAGAAATCTTTCTCCATGTTAAATAGCTCAAACAGCATTGCAAATATCTTTAATAATTCCAATAGTCTCAAATAAGATATCAATACCATTGCTAGAATTCCCTTCCTCTTTCTTAATTAATTGATTATAAGTAATGAGTTTATTGAAACATTTTATGGATCAGTACATTTTCCTTATGCAATATCATACTTGTCCCCAAACATATTTCAATTATGAAAATTGTGGTAAAATTATTATTTTATATATTGATGAAGATCTGCAGATGGGATTCTGTCTTTTCATTTGATTTTGGAACTTTTCAACCAGATTACCTTCCAATTCACTGATTCTTTCTTCAGTTATGTCCAGCATAGTGATGATCCCATGAAAATCATTTTCCACTTCTGTTATAATTTTTTGTTTCTATTAGTTTATTTTCTTTTTTCTTAGACTTTCTATTTCTCTATTTAAATACCCATCTATTCTGACATATTGTCTGCTTTTATCTACTACACTCCTTAATGTATTAGTTATTTTATAGCCAGTCTTTGATAATTATTACAACTGTGTTTAGCTCAGATCTTCTTTGATTCTTGCTTTTTTTTTTGACAGAGTCTCTTATCTTGCTCAGGCTAGCCTCTTGATCATCCTGCCTCAGCCTACGCAGTGGGGTAGGAGTATAGGCCTGGGCCACCACACCACACTCAGCTTCCTTTCCTATTACAGAGATCAATCTTGACTCTGTAGAAGCAAAAGTAAGCCTGAGATTTAACTATATACAAAGGAATTTGTTGGCTTTTTAGCAACTGTTGTCATCCAGCAAAAGGAGTAAGCCACATCGTTCTAGGAAAGATGTGTTTGTAGAATATTAGCAACATGATTCCAAACGCTACTAACACACAGAACTGCAAAGCATCTGCCTGGCCAGCAGTTACTGCATCTTGGTTCTTCACAGTGCTCAGCTTCCTAAGCTGCCTGGAACTCAACACTTGTGCTTAGCAACAGTGTTCTTTAGGAGCCAAATGCCTGCATTTTAGAGAGAAAGACCTTGAGAGCAAAGTCTTTGTTAAATAGAAGTATCTTTGGACAGTATTTTCCTTCCTAATCACCTATGATTTTCTTTTTTGGAGTCGGATTTTGCACAATTTTAACACAAATGACTAACATACATTGAGCTCTAATTTATAAAACATTTGGCATGTCTCATTTTGTGTGGGTCTCACATTTGTAACAATTCCATGAAGTCAGAAAACCAATAGTCATTTATCTCTCCCAGACAGGAGAAGTTCAGCCTGAGTGGTTAAAGCGGTTAGCCGAAAATTATACAGCAGGCTAATCCTGGTCTGGGGTTGACAGTTTCCTCTTTTTATTCATTCTGCTGCACACCGTAATACAAGGAGAGGGAATATAAAGTGGTATAGGATGTGGAAACCAGTATGCTGGAAACTCAGAAAATTAAGCAGAGGCAGGGGTGATGGCGCATGCCATAGTCCCAGTTACTTGGGAGGCTGAGGTAGGGGGATTGCTTTAGCCCAGGAGTTTGAGGCCAGCCTAGCAACATAGTCAGACTGCATTTCTTATGCCATCTCTGGAGATGGAGAGTGGTAACAGCTGCATAGCAATGGGGCTATACTCAGTGCCATTGAGTTGTATCCTGAAAAATAGCTAAAATAGCAAATCTTATGTTACAGGAATATCTACTTTAATAAATGGGGGGTTCTGTATAGAAAAAACAGCAGGGGCTGGTGCCGACTGCTCTTGCGGAGGACCTGCGTTTGATCCCCAGCACCCACATGGTGGCTGAGAACTGTCTTTGACTCCAGTTCCAGGGGAATCGGACGCCCTCTTCTGACCTCTGCAGCATTGCACGACACGGGTGCACCACCTCAGCAAAAAGCACATCCTTCAGGCAAATGATAGCAAAAAAAATCTGTGAAGTTTTTAAAAAATGAATGTCAGAGTGGGGCGGGACAGCTCATGCCTGTAATTCTGACACCTGGGAGCTGACAGAAGAAGATTGCTGTACTTTCCAGGCCAGCCTGAGCAAAAGAGAGAAAATGTATAATTCAAAAAAGAAAAGAAAGAAAAGGAAGAAAGAAAGAAAGAAAGAAAGAGAGAGAGAGAGAGAGAGAGAGAGAGAAAGAGAGAAAGAAAGAAAGAAAGAAAGAGAGAAAGAAAGAAAGAAAGAAAGAAAGAAAGAAAGAAAGAAAGAAAGAAAGAAAGAGGAAAAAGGAAAAAGGAAGGAAAAAAAGAGTCACTGTCACCAGGCTTGTTAAGATATAGGCCTGGGGTGGGGAATAGAGCTGGAGAGATGGGTCAGTGGTTAAGAATGCTTGCTGCTCTTATAGAGGACCCGGGTTTGATTCTCAGCACCTACATAGTTGCTAACAGCTGTCCATAACTCCAGTTCCAAGGGATCCAACACCCTCTTCTGACCTCTGTGGGCATGGTACACATGTGGTGCACACATATGTAGGCAAAAAACATATACATAAAATAGGAATAATAAAATATTTAAATATATATATGTCTGTGGAGAGAAGTTCAAACAAAAAACTCTAGATGCTATGACTAAAAAGATAAATTCAGGCACCAATTTGAGTCTGGAGAAGCTACAACATAAAAGCTGATGAAGTTGCTCAGTAGAGTGGTACACAACTGCATTCCAGCTACTCAGAGAGGCTGTCTGTGCTGGGGAGATCCCTTGTGCCCAGGAGTTTGGGACCAAGTTGGGGACCAAGGATCCATCTAAACAAATGCTGATGAATTTAATCTCAAAGTTGGTTGATGAATAAAAATCAACCACATACAAATGTAGCTTATGCAAGCCTCATTTTAACAAATAGATCTCTGAGTTCAAATATTTATGATACCAAGGATATAAGTCAATGGTCCTTGGAACCATTACAAGTCTTTGTGTGTCATCAGAAACTTCTTTGCCCTTTTTAAATTTTTTTTATTAATATTTATTATTTCTGTAATGAAATATGAATGTACTGTCGTGAATGCAAGTTTGTGCACTCCATGTCGTGCAATGCGCAGCGGAGGTCAGAAGTAGGTGTCGATTCGCTGGAGCTGGAGTTTCTCCTGGGGGAATTGGAGGTTTCAGTACGGTTCTCGGCGCGCATGTGGGTGGCTGGGGATCGAACCCGGGGCCTCTGCAAGATCGGTCGGCGCTCTAACCGCTAGGGGGCCATCTCTCGGCAGCCCGCGATTCTTTTGCCTTTTAAGGCAAGAGTTCGAGGAACATCATTTCAAATAGCAGGAAGGTACAAATAAATATAAACATTATGCTAGCTTGTGTGTAGCTCATAATCTTTTGTTTTTTTTTTTTTTTTTTTTTTGAGACGGGTCTCCCTGTACACCCCAGCTGGGGGTCCTGTAACTGGATCACTTGCGCTGTAGACCATGCTGGCCTTGAACCTCACAAAGATCCGCCTGCCTCTGGCCTCTCTGCGCTCATGCCTCGTGCCTTCCCAAAGAGCGCTAGGACTAGGAATTAAAGGCATGCGCCAGCCATGCGCCGGCAATCTTTTTTTTTTATTTTATTTATATTCTATGTGTATGAATAGTAATGTCTGCATGTAGGTTTTGTGCACCGGTGTCGTGCATGCCAGGGGGGGAGTTCAGAGAGAGGGCATCGGACTCCATCCCTCTGGAAGCTGGAGTTAAAGACAGTTCTCAGCCACATGTGGGTGCTGGGGATTCGAACGCCAGGGGTCTTCTGTAAAGCAGTGGCATCTTAACGGCGGCTATGAACCATCTCTCTCTCCAGTCCCCAATACTCATAATCTTTTTAAAGTCAAAGATGTATTGGCTCCGGTTTGTTGTTTAACTGCTATGGTTGGCTTCAGTAATAAGTTGCATGTAGTGTTGGATTAAAGAATATAGAGCCTCGGGGGCTGGAGAGGATGCTCAGCGTTAAGAGCACCGACTGCCCTCTTGCAGAGGGGACCCAGGTTCATTTTCCCAGCACCCACATGGCGGCTAAGGAACCGCCTTTTAAGGCTGGGTGTGGTGGTGCAACGCCTTTAATCCTAGCACTCCGAGAAGCATGAGGCAGGCATATCTCGTGAGTTCAAGGCCAAAGCCTGGTCTAGAACGAGTTCCAGGGGCCAGCTGGGACTAAAGAAAAAAAAAAAACCCTGTCTCAAAAAAGAATAAAAAGAAAAAAAAAGAATATTTTTTTTTTTTTTTTTTTTTTTTTTTTTTTTAAGATAAAAAAAAAAAATCCGCTTTAAAAAAAAAAAAAAAAAAGAAATTCCCTTTACAATGGAAGACAGGGAAAGAGTTGGAGAGGAAGAGAGAGGCCTATAAAGGGGAAATGGCTCTTCTCAAAAACTTTAGTGATGTATGTTTTTTTTCATTAGCGCATGAATGGTCTGTCTACAGGTAGAGTCGGTGCCCGCCTGTTGTGCAATGGCCTTGAGGTCAGAAGAGGTGTCGGATTCCCCTGGAACTGGGGAGTCAAAGAGGTTCTCAGCTGCGGCATGTGGGTGCTGGGGATCGAACCCTAGTCCTCTGCAAGAGCGGTCTGCGTGCTTAACTGCTAGGCCATCCTTCTGCAGCCTTCCATGTATTTTTAATTTTATAAGTGTTTTGCTTGTATGTGTGTAGGTGTACTCATGTCATATAATGCTCGTGGAGTCAGAGAGAAGGTGTCATATCCTTTGGAAATGAAGTTATGGGGACATTTATTTTAGCCTTCGTGTGGGTCCTGGGAACCAAACCGGGTCCTATACAAGAACAATCAGTGCTCCTAACCACCGAACCATCTCTCCAGCCCGGGAAATTTTTTTTTTTTTTTTTTTTTTTTATCGCCAACCCTGAAGAGGGGTCAAAATGATTTGAGAACATTCTGTTGAATTGCTTCCTGGGAGTCTGGTATTGCTCGTGCTCTGTGTTGAGTGCCCTCTGGCATCTGCAAACAGTCACTGTTTTGGCACAATGAAGCGACTTTCTCTTTCGGTGAGTGACACTCAAAGTCCATCTCAATCCAGACTTCTCACTTGTGCCCCAAACCCACATCCCAAAGTGTCTACTAGACCTCTCGCCTTGGAGGGCTTTCAAATAAATACTTCAGAGTCAACATATATTTTTTTGTTTATGTGGTATTGAGTGTACTGTCGCTGTCGGTGGTGTACCATGTGTCATGCAATGGCCGTGGAGGGCAGAAGAGGCAAATTCGGATTCCCCACTGGAGAACTCTGGAGTTAAAGTGGTTCTTAGCCACCATGGGGTGCTGGTGGATCGAACCCTTGTCCTCGGCAAGAGCAGTTGGTGCTCTTAACACCCTGAGTCATCTCTCCAGCCCGCAGAGCAACATATTACGCCAAGACCCTAAATACACCCGTCACAAAACACAGGGTTTGCGAGAGCAGCTGTATAAATGAGAATGGGGGCTGGAAAGAATCGGCTTGATATTGGTTAAAAGCAAATACTGTTCTTGCAGAGAACGTCCGACTTTGTTCCTAGTACCTATACTGAGTGGCTCAAAAGCATCTGTAACTACTAGCTTCAGGGAATCCGAAACTTCTGGCCTCTACAAACACTGATGGTCATGTTACACCGCTACAACATACGAAACACATACAACAGCGTTAAAAAAGATAAGAGAGGTCGGGACATACAAGCTTTGTACCCCGAAGAAAAGGGTGAAGAAGAGTGAATTGTTAGAATTGGTAAAAAGATAACCTAACTGGGGGGAGATTGAATAGTGATAGTCAATTGGCTTCACCCAAGGAGCATGAATGGCACTGAGTAACTAACTATGTCTTTTATAGAAACTGGCTTGAGCCGGTCGTGGTGGCACACGACCTTTAATCCTAGCACTTGGGAGATGGAGGTAGGAAGATCAAAAATTCAAGTGAGTTCAAAGCCAGCCTGTCGACAGAGTAAGTTCCAGGAGTCAGCTGGGGCTTACAGGGAGACCCACCGGTCTCGAAAAGAACGAGCATACAAAAAAAAAAAAAAAAAAAAAGAGGGAGAGAGAGAAAAAACATGAGAAAAACCTGAGCCGAGGGTGTGGTGCATGCCTTATATCTCAGCACTTGGGAGGCGGAAGACCGCTGTCTTAAAAAAACAACAACAAGCAAAACAAAAAAGAGACGCTGATCATGAAAACATGAATTTAGCAAGATAAAGATCATTATTGGCACAGTACAACTAATGGGCTAGAGATGCACAAAACATGACAGAGAAACTACTAGGCTGCTATAGAATGTTCCAGATGAGTAAGAATGGAGACTATAGGTATGGAGAGGGAATGGTACTGGCCAGAATGCTGAAGGGGAATGGGGTGCTCTGGTGGAAGCCACTGAGAACGCCCACAGCCCTAGGAAAACTCTAGAAATCTGATGCTGTGAGGTTACCTGCCCTCTCTCTACCTGGTCTTATTTCACATTAAACCTCCTTTATTCCTTTGCAAAAAAAGTGTTTAGCAGTACATTTTTCCCTATTATGTGGCCAAATAGTATTCTCAATATGGGGGATGGGGCAATCCATTTAGCAAGAAAGACCAAAAATTCCGCTGTCTCAGGCGCTGGAGCGTGAACAAAAATAAGACGAAAAACCCAGAGAGGATGAAGACAATAAACAAGTAAATATATCAGGGAGGGAGCAACATAAAGTCAAAAGAAAGAAAAGGTGACAGAGAAGAATGGCCTCCGGTGCTCCTTCAAAAGTTCTGGTATTGCTTCTTTTTAGGATAAAGATAACTGCAGTTCCTTGGGCTGGGGAAGATAAGATATCTAAGGCTGTAAAAGTACGTGCTTTGCAAGTTTGAGGACCTGAGGTTCGATCCTCTGAGACTGAACCTAAATAAAAAAAGCAGGGTATAGGGTTGCACAGTTGGAATCCCAGCATTTTTTAGTGTCATTCATCTCAATAAAAAAAGAAAATCNATTAAGAAATTCCCCTTTAAAAAAAAAAAAAAAAGAAATTCCCCTTTACAATGGAAGACAGGGAAAGAGTTGGAGAGGAAGGAAGGCCGATAAAAGGGGAAATGGGCTCTTCTCAAACTTTATTTATGTATGTTTTTTTTCATATGCGCATGAATGTACTGTCTACATGTAGGTCTGTGCACCCCTGTTGTGCAATGCCTTGGAGGTCAGAAGAGGGTGTCGGATTCCCCTGGAACTGGAGTCAAAGAGGGTTCTCAGCTGCCATGTGGGTGCTGGGGATCGAACCCAGGTCCTCTGCAAGAGCGGTCTGCGTCTTAACTGCTAGGCCATCTTCTCCAGCTCCATGTATTTTTATTTTATAAGTGTTTTGCCTGCACACACTTAAACGTACCATGTTTGTTCAATTCTCTCAGAGTCCAGAAGAAGGTGTCATATCCTTTGGAACTGAAGTTATGGACAGTTATTAGCTGTCGTGTGGGTCCTGGGAACCAAACCTGGGTCTTCTGCAAGAACCGCTAGCGCTCTTAACTGCTGAGCCCAGGAAATTTTTTTTTTTTTTTTTTTTTTTATCCCAACCCTGAAGAGGTCAAAATATTTGAGAACATTCCTGGTTGAATTCCTTCCTGGAGTCTGGTATTGCTCAGTGCTCTGTGTGAGTCCTCTGGCAGCTGCAAACACGTTCACTGTTTTGCACAGATTGAGCGACTTTCTCTTTCTGTGAGTGACACTCAAATTTCCATCTCAATCCAGACTTCTCACTTGTGCCCCAAACCCACATCCCAAAGTGTCTACTAGACCTCTCGCCTTGGAGGGCTTTCAAATAAATACTTCAGAGTCAACATATATTTTTTTTTATGTGTATTGAGTGTACTGTCTGCATGTAGGTTGGTGTACCTGTGTCATGCAATGCCGTGGAGGTCAGAAGAGGGCATCGGATTCCCCTGGAACTGAAGTTAAAGGTGGTTCTTAGCCACCATGTGGGTGCTGGGGATCGAACCCGGGTCCTCTGCAAGAGCAGTTGGTGCTCTTAACCCCTGAGTCATCTCTCCAGCCCCAGAGTCAACATATTACCCAAGACCTAAATCCACCCTGATCACAAAACACAGGGTTTGCAGACAGCTGTATAGAATGAGATGGGGGCTGGAAAGATGGCTTATTGGTTAAAAGCAAATACTGTTCTTGCAGAGGACCCGAGCTTTGTTCCTAGTACCTATACTGAGTGGCTCAAAACCATCTGTAACTCTAGCTTCAGGGAATCCGAAACTTCTGGCCTCTACAAACACCTGCATTCATGTGTACACACCTACAAGACATACAGAAACACAGACAGACAGGCTTTAAAAAATAAGATGAGGTCAGGACATACAAGGCTTTGTACCCCAAGAAAAGGTTGAAGAAGAGTAAGTGGTAGAATTGGAAAAAGAGGAACAGGAAAGGGGGAGAGGGAGAGGAGAGGCATGGGCTTCACCCAAGAGCAGTGAAGGGCACTGAGTAACTAACTGTTCGTTATAGAAACTGGCTTGAGCCGGGTGTGGTGGCACACGCCTTTAATCCTAGCACTTGGGAGGCAGAGGCAGGCATGTGAGTTCAAAGCCAGCCTGGTCTACAGAGTAAGTTCCAGGACAGCTGGGGCTACAGGGAGACCCTGTCTCGAAAAGAACACATACAAAAAAAAAAAAAAAAAGAAGAGCGAGGAAAGGAGAGAAAAGAAACATAGACTCTGAGCCGCGAATGAGAGGTGTTGGTGGTCCCACTGCCTTTAAATACTCAGCACTGGGAAGGCGGCAGGAAGACCCTGTACTTAAACAACAAATTTGAACTAAAACAAACCAATAAATAGAGACCTGCATCTAAACATGAATTAGCAAAGATCAATGTATTAGGCCACAGTGGACAACTATAATGGGCCTAGAAGATGCCACAAGACATGACAGCGAAACTACTAGGCTGCCGTATAGAATGTATCCAGATGGAGTAAGAATGGAGACTATAGGTATGGAGAGGGAATGGTACTGGCCAGAATGCTGAAGGGGAATGGGGTGCTCTGGTGGAAGCCACTGAGAACGCCCACAGCCCTAGGAAAACTCTAGAAATCTGATGCTGTGAGGTTACCTGCCCTCTCTCTACCTGGTCTTATTTCACATTAAACCTCCTTTATTCCTTTGCAAAAAAAGTGTTTAGCAAGTTCTATTATGTGCCAAATATTTATTCAATATGGGGATGCCAGATCATTAACAAGAAAGGACCAAAATCCCCTGTCTCCTAGGCAGCTTACATCCCAGGGTAGAGCAGAAGACAAGTAAACAAGTTAAATAATATCAAGGGCAGGGGAATGCAACATAAGTCAAAAGTGACAGAAAAGGTTGACAGAGAGAAGAAGGCCTCCGGTGCTCCTTCAAAAAGTTCATAGGTATTGCTTCTTATAATACTCAGTTCCTTGCGCTGGCGGAAGATTAAGTATAGCTCAGGCTGAAAGTACTTGCTTACTGCAAAGGTTGAGGATCCTGAGTTCCGATACCTCTGAACCTAAAAAAAAACAAGCAGCTGCGCAATTGCAGATATAGAAGGTTGCCACTAGTTGGAATCCCAGTTATTTTTAGTGTCAATCATGCTCAATAAAATCTGCGCTTCCACGCCAATTCATGGAGGAAAGTGCCACTGGCTTAGTGTAAATCACAGTCCAGTGTTACCAAAATGCTACACAATAACCATGTTTGGCCCCAATGTGCACAGCACAGTAATAACCTGAAGGGGAAGGCACTGTGGCGCTGACTGAGGGGGCTGGGGAAGTGTCCTTCCTTTCTACAATGTCTCCAGGAGGGAAGTCTGGGAGACCCAGTCAGGACACTTACAGGGGAAAGTATGAACGTGAAATACATTTAATTTTTTAATTAATTTTTATTTAATTTCTTATGTATAAAATGATATACTGTCTGCAT
This sequence comes from Rhizomys pruinosus, assembly GCA_009823505.1. Classification (NCBI taxonomy): domain Eukaryota; kingdom Metazoa; phylum Chordata; class Mammalia; order Rodentia; family Spalacidae; genus Rhizomys; species Rhizomys pruinosus. The sequence continues at coordinate 2,500,914 of VZQC01009253.1, read as the reverse complement.
TGCAAAAGGTCTGGTGCACCCGTGTCTGTGCAATCGCCAGCGAGAGGATTCAGGAAGAGGGGTCTGGACTATCCCCTGGAACTGGGTTCTCCTGGAATTGGTGAGTTCAGACGGTTCTCAGTCGCATGTGGGTGCCTGGGGACTCGAAAACCCGGGTCTCTGCAAGAGCTGTCGGCGCTCTTAACTGGCTAGGCCGATCCTCCAGGCCCCAATCATTTTTATTTTTATAATCCTGATGTATTTATGTCAGCCCAAGTACATTTACACAATGATGTGTGTGATTGCATGTGTTGCGTGTTAGTGCGACTGTGCGTGTCGTTACTGTCTGTGCCACCTTTCCCTGCCTGATATCATAGGGGCTAGGAAAACTGAGGATGAGGCATGGGGCAGGAGGAAGAATTTCAAAATGTAACAGGACTACAAGCGAAAACAGGTACGACTTCGCTCCCACTAGCTGACCCATTTAAGAGCCATGAAGGATGAGTCACAGCGCTGGCAGGGTGGCATCTCAACCAAAAGGAGAGCATGCTCAGATAGCATATTAGAGCACTCAGCTCTTTAATAGAGAACATGGCTGCCCTTGCAGAAGACAGGGGTTTCGCATTCCACAGCACCCACATGGCCAGCTAACACAATCCAGCTGTAACTCAAGTTCCAGCGGGAGTCTGACGCCTATCTTTGGTCTCCATGGACACTGCACACAGGTGATTCCTGTAGACACGTGTGAATCGTGTAGACATCATTAACAGACCAAAATAAAATAAATAAATTAAAAAGCAATTCTTAAAAGAAAGTTTTCACCCAGAGCCAAGACTCTAGAGTTTAGTCTTTCAGCACTCCCTGACCCCCACCCAAAAAAGATAGGACACAAGCACAAACACTTTACGGCCATTTTAAATTAATTTTCGGTTTTATGTGTTATGCATGCAGTGCATGTGGGCGTGTTGCGCATATGCTTTGCGGTGTGCATGTGTGACATACAGGATCATGCCTTGTAAGCATCTCAGCACTATGAAGCTTTTTTGTTCTTGTTTTTGATTCTTTTCTGAGACCAGTGCTTTGTACTGGTGCGAACCCCCAGTGGTGGAGCGGCCTGTGTGGACCAAGGATTGAATGCCCAGAGATGTCGCTCGTTTTATTACACTCCCAGCTCTGGGATTACAAGCACACATAGAATCATCAATTCCTGTAAGCGCCCACTGGCCTGCAGGAGCTTGCTCTGTCACCAGGCTGGCCTTTTGAATCACAAATGAGATGTGCTGGCTCTGCCTCACCAAGTGCTGGGAATTAAGTCATGTGACACAAACCCTGGCTATTCTGCTTTTTAAAATGAGGGTTCTGGGGATTAGAATTTCAGGTCCTTTTGCTTACAAGGCCGCACGTACTTTGCCAGTGCAACAATGTCCCCAGCCCTTTACATCTTACATCTATTTTTATAGATTCCTATTTCTCTTCTAAAAACAAACATTGCATTAAATTTAACAAAGGAATTAGAGACTTTGAAGAAAACCAACTAATGTGTAAATTTTCATCCTGTTTTCTTTCCAAGAATAGGGCCTCCTTAAAACCTGGCTTTGAAACTTCCAATTTTAGGTGTCCATGTATACTCGTGCATACGTGAAAACAAAAAAATAGCCAGGTGAGGTGGCACCCGCCTTCTAATCTAGCCCATTGGAGAGGCATCAAGGCAGGTGGATCTCTTGCTGAGTTCAAGGACCACCTGGTCTAGGAGTGAAGTTCTCATGGGCATCCCGGGGCTATAGGGAGACTCTGGTCTGTGTAAAGAGAGCAAAAAAAAAAAAAAAAAAAAAAAAATAGCCAGGACATGAGGCTGGAGGAGTAACTTTGTTGTAGAGTGCTTGGTAACATGTAGGAAGCCCTGGCTCCAAATCCAAGCACAGAAACCTTGGAAGTAACTGGCTTGGGCATTATCTGGTTTGAACCCTAAGAATGAAAATGCAGGTTCTCCTCAACCAAGAAGTCTTTCCTACAAAGCTACATTTAGAAATTCTGTGAGCACAGAGTGAGTCAAAACTGTGTATGGTTATCACAACAATGGGCATACTTAGTGGTAAGAAACAGGTTTCTAATACTGAACTCAAAAAGTCACAATGCTAACGGGGGCTGGGTAGTCACAGCTAAAAGAAAGTTGTTTTCTCATCACTATGACAGAATAACTGATAGAAGCAATTTAAGGAAGGAAAAATTTGCTTTAGTATCAGTTTCAGAGAGTCACAGTTCATCATAGCAGAACAGCAGAGCAAGACAGCTTGGTTGGTGGTGGTGGGAGCTTCCCTGGGCAGCCAATCAATGTATTGTTCCATTTCTTTTGTTTTCATAAAAAAAAATATAATCTTCTATTTATTCATTGACAATGTGGTGATGAATCTACATTAAAAGTCCTAGGAACTGGAACAATAAGATGGCTCAGCAGGTAGAGGTGCTTGTGCACAGGTCTAATGACCTGATTTCAGGTCACAAGGTGGCCATGTGTCAATACACACACACACACACACACACACACACACACACACACACACATAGCCGTAGCAACTAAGAATTAAGCTCTTAAAATTTTGTTGGGCAGGAGAGATGGCTCAGCGGTAAGAGCACCGACTGCTCTTGCAGAGGACCTGGGTTCAATTCCCAGCATCCATGTGGCAGCTAATAACTGTCTTTAACCCGGGTGTGGTGGCGCATGCCTTTAATCCTTGCACTTGGGAGGCAGAGGGAGGCGGATCTCTGTGAATTCAAGGCCAGCCTGGTCTACAGAGTGAGTTCCAAGCCAGGTGGGGCTATAGGGAGACCCTATCTCAAAAAAATTTTTTTTGTTTATTTAACTTATTTATTTTCTTATTTATTTATTTATTTATTTACTTATTTACTTATTTATTGCGTGTGTATGGCAGAGTGCATGTGTGGAGGTCAGGGGACAGCTTGCAGGAGTCAGTGTTCTTTCTACCATGTGGACTCCCAGGACTGAACAGGCTCTGCAGCAAGCGCCATCTCATCACCTCCAGCTTCTTTTAACTATCCTTTAGACTAGTCTACATCTTAAGTTAACTTTCCAAAGTAGAACCTTAACTTTCCCCCATAACCTGCTCCTCTCTCAGGAAGTAGTTCTCACCCAAACCAAAAAATACAGAAATAAATTGCGATTTGTCTTTGTTTAGATCTTAACTTGAAATGTACTTGGTAGTCCAGGGACCTCTGCCTTCCTAGAATACCCAGAATCTGACCATTCTCATCACCTCACCTCCGCAGGCACTGTGGGCTTTCACAGAAGTCTCCGGGCTTAAGCTTCCCGTCTCTGCAGTCTCTTCTGTGCTAGTCTCTCACAGCAATGTTATCCTCAGAAAAAAAATGAGATGCCAGTGCTCCCTTGCTCAGAACCCTCTAATGGAGCTTCATTACATGTGAAATGAAATCCCACATCTTTTTCTTGGCCCACAAGACTCCATCCATGTAGTGTGACTTCTGGCCCAGTCAACTTAGTCTCCCTGGCCTCCTTGGCTCAGAGCCCTTCCTTACCGGTGGTGTGGCCCCTGCTCTGCTGACTATTCTCTGGACAGTAGCAAGGTTATTTTCTCAAGTCCCCCAACCTACAAAAACATCACCCCTCCCACAGCTTTCTTTTTGCGCTCTGAAGCACAGCCCCCCCCCCCCTTTTCGTGCTCCATTCTGTATTCTGCCTTATTTGGTTCATGCTCTTGATACTTTTGGAAACCTTACACATCTACTGGTTCATTGTCTGATCTTCCCATCAGACCTACTTTGTCAATTTTGTTCATTTTGCATCCTGGTATCTAGAACATTGCCTAGAATAATAAGCAGACTCTTGATAAACATTTGTTTTATTTTTCTTCAAATTTTAATCTTTTTTAAAATTTTATTTATTATTTTTATGTGTATGAGTGTACTGTCTGGATGTAGGTTCGTGCACTCATGTTATGCAATGCCGCAGAGGTCAGAAGAGGGCATTGGATTCCCATGGAACTGGAGTTAAAGAGGGTTCTTAGCTGCCATGTGGGTGCTGGGAATCGAACCCGGGTCCTCTGTAAGAGCAGTCGGTGCTCTTAACCACTGAGCTATCTCTCCAGCCCCTAAATTTTTATCTTTTAAATCAGGTCTTTGTCCTAGCCTTTTACAAGCTCCAATGCAGTAAGTTCTCATCCAAAAGGTAGAAACTCAACTCAGTGGAAAAGAGTCTCCTGAGAATTACCACCCTCCTTCATATAATTAGCTCCTGGAATTCTAGCAGCAATCCACAGGTGATGCTGCTGTTTCCATTAATACACACAGAAACGGGCTTCAGAACCACGCACCAGGGCACAGAAGTTAAATACGAGCTCAGATATTTGGACTCATAGTCCAAATGAGGAACATGGAATGTCTTCTGATAGCATTAGGGCCAGTGTACAGGCAGGTAGATGGGGAATATTTTCCTCTATTTCTACGACATGGGACCTTCTAGGATCCCCTAGAGGATGCTTTGGGGGGGTTTCCACTTGCCATACCCTTTTTGGGACTCAACAGACCTGAAGGAATCATTTTCTGGAAGTATCCTGATTAGATCCACTGAGGTTGGGTGGTTATTCTTTAGCATGGAGTTAGAATCTCTTTGCTTTCATTTAATCAGCTGGTCAGTGTCTGGTTACTATAGGCTAATGTATCTGAAGAGAGCAAATCAGGGACTGTTTTCTTGTTTTGAGTGGGAAGTCTTTCCACTTCACTCAATTCAGTCCCCAGAACAACGGTTTGTGTGGCTTCAACATTTAACCTCTCACTGGTCATCTAGATAAATGTGGGCCTGACAGTCTCCCAACTAGATCGTAAGAAAAAGTCCTGCTGGTCAGTGTCTGGTTACTATAGGCTAATGTATCTGAAGAGAGCAAATCAGGGACTGTTTTCTTGTTTTGAGTGGGAAGTCTTTCCACTTCACTCAATTCAGTCCCCAGAACAACGGTTTGTGTGGCCTTCAACATTTAACCTCTCACTGGTCATCTAGATAAATGTGGGCCTGACAGTCTCCCAACTAGATCGTAAGAAAAAGTCCTGTTTACCCACCCAGTGCTTTTGCAACACTACCCTCCTGTCAGTCTGAGGAGTAACAGGAATGTAAACACCGAGTACAGCAGCATGGGGCTGAGTGTCCAAAGAAATGAAATTAAATTTTTTTGAGACAGGTCTCACTTTGCCTTTAATATGTTTTAGTATGTGTGAACAATGCACATGGGAATTGCCCATTTGGATTAAGCTTCTTTTTGTTTTGGTTTTGTTTTTGGTCCTTTTTGAGAAGCAGGGTCTCCCTGTAAGCCCCCAGCTGGCCTGGAAACTCACTTGTAGACTACACCCGGCTTGATTAGCTTCTTACAGGCAAAGGTGTGATTAAACTAAATGCAGAAGATCTCCTGAGGCCAGTGGAAGGTACCAGGGAGCCCACCCTCCGCCAATTGGTGATCAAAGGCATCTGAAGGAGGCAAGCAAAGCAGTGAAGAGGCATTTAGGACTTAAATTGGAATACAGGCAAGGTGGCAAGGTGAAGCCCATATGCCAGGAATAGAAAGAAGAGACAACACTGGATAGGGGCAGGATAATCCTGCACAAGCTCTACCAACCCTATGAAAGACTCCTGCAGTGGGATCCCTCTGGGGATGCCCAGGACACAGATATCAAAAACACAATTGGGACATAAAGATATCATAGATTATAAAGAACAAATCAAAAGAACTAAGAAAAGAGAATGAAAGAACTCAAGAAGGACCTAGGGAGAGAGAATGACAAGCTCCGGAAGGAAAGAGAAACAATGAAAAGATCCCTTGCTGAAAAAGATTAGGAAACCAACCAACGAAGCAAAGAGCCTACAAGAAGAGATTGAGAGCTCCAAAAAGAAGTAGAAATACCTAAAGAAATAAGAAGAGGAAATGAAAAGGAAATAAAACGCTTCATCCAATCAAGAAGAAAAGGAATGGAAAAAACCTCAAGAAAGCAGAATGGAGGAAGCCAGAACAAAGAATATCAGACTTGGAAGATAAGAACAACTAAAAACCTCAAGGAAAGATTATGAAAAATTTAAAATACACAAAAATGGAAACCAACCAGGAGCTTGTGGGAACACCTATGAAAGATCAAACCTACTGGCATATACGGATAGAGGAAGGAGAAAAAATCCCAAGAGAATGGTTATTGATCAGATTCTTCAACAGAATAATAGATGAAACTTCCCCAAAACTAAAAAAGGACAAACCAATACCATACAAGAAAAACATAGAACTCAAACAGACAAGATCCAGAAAAGAAATTCTCCCACACCCACATCATAAGTTAAGATTCTAGACACCCAAAACAATGATGAAATCCTTAAAGCCACAGAGGAAAAACAACAAGTGAGACTAATAAGGGAAAACCTATCAGAATTACAATGGCTACTCAATGCAAAACTATGAAAGAGCCAAGAAGAACCTGGAGCAAAAGCATTCCCCGAGTGTTAAGAGACAATAGATGCCAACCAAGATTACTTACTATCCCAGCAAAAATGTCAATTATAGTTGAAGGAGAGAGAAAAACCTTCCATGACATAAACAACTTGAAAAATGACATGTCCAAGAAACCAACCCTTCAAGAGAATACTTAAGCAATTCAAAGAACAGAAGAGGAGCACCAACCCCAGGCACCTAGAAAAAGAGAATCAATAAAAGCATAACTGCAGAAGTAGAAAACCGAAACCCAAACGCAAATGGATAACAAGGCAAGAAAGGAAGCAACCCAAATCTATCAGTCATAACCTTAAATTTAATGGACTAAAAGTCCCCCAATCAAAAAGACATAGACTGGGAGATTAGATTAGGAAAAGATCCATTGATTTGCTGTCCACAAGAAACACATCTTACCTTCAAGGGCAGCACCACCTTAAAGTGAAGGGATAGAAAAAAATATTCCAGCAAATGTATCAAAAAGAAAAAGCAGGTGTGCTATTTTAGTAATCGGAAAAAAATAGAATTCAAAGTAAAGAAATCAGAAGGACAAAGAAGGCCATTACAATTTTTATCAAAGGAAAAATTCACCAAGAATATTTCACAATTATGAATCATATAATTGCCCACAAAATTCTGGTGCACCCAAACTTATAAAGACAATTCTCCAGGAACACAAGTCACACACTAACCCCAGTCACTCTAGTGGGAGATTTCAATAACCCCACTGAGGTCCTTTGGATAGGTCAACAGACAAAGAATAAACAGAAGGACATCTGAAATGAACGTTATGATACACAAAATGGACCCCATAGACCTCTACTGAATATTCCATCTTAATACCAGAGAATACACCTTTCTACTCAGCACCCAATAGAACATTCTCAAAAATAGACAACATACTGGGACACAGAGACCCTCAACACAATGAAGAAATAAATGTTGAAATAATTTCAATCATTCTATCAGACCACAGCAAGTGCAATATAGCTCAACATCAACATTAGGGCAAGCCCTCCTGCCTACAAGAACACATGGAGAACTAAACAAACACACTGCTGAATAATGAATGGAGTCAAGGGAGAATAAAGGAGAGAATAAAAGCATTCCCTGGAACTGAAATGACAATGACGATACACATCAAACAAAACCCTATGGGATACTACAAAGCAGTCCTAGAGGGAAGTTTTATAGCCCTGGTGCCTACAATAGAAAAACAGAAAGAGCACAAGTGAATAATCTAACACTACAGTTAAAAAGCACTTGAAGAGACAACAACAGATTGACCCTAAATGCAACAGACAGGAAGAAATACACAAAATCAGAGCAGAAACAATGAACTAGAAAGAAAAGAAAAACAATACAAAAAATCAAATGGGAAGCCAAAAGTTTGGTTCTTTGGAAGAATAAACAAGATAGACAGACCCTAGCCCAGTTAATGAAAAAGAGAAGAAAGGAAAAACTCCAGATCAAATACAATCCAAGATAAAGGGAAATACAAACAGACCAAGGAAAAGATCCATAGAAAATCTATATGGAATATTACAAAGAAACCTAATTCTACCAAGTTTTGAAAACCTAGAGAAATGGATGAATACCTAAAATCATGGGAATGACCAAAAGCTCGGCAAAGAAGAAGATCAGCAGCTTAAAACAGACCTACATTGAAGAAATAGAGGATGTAGTAAGAACCTCCCAACTAAAAAAAGCCCCGGGCCAACAGTTCACACAGCAGAATTCTATATAAACATTTCAAAAGGACTACAACCATATTACTGAAACTGTTTAGAAAGTATAAATCCGAGGAAATTCTCCCAGAATTCCTCTATGAAACCCAGCATCACCTCTATTACCAAAACCAGGCTAATGATCGCATCTAAAAGGAGAATTATAGCCATCCCTAATGACACAGATGCCAAAATATCTACAAACAGGATATGCAATTCGCAAAAATACAGACGCCCATCGAAAGATCATCCAATCGTGACCAAGTTGGATTCATACCAGAGATGCCAGGGATGGTTCAACCAATGAAAATCAATAAACATCATCAAACCACACAACGGATATCAAAGAACAAAAACCACAATCATCAAATCGACAATTGGCTGAAAAGCCTTTGACAAAATCCAGCATGCCTTCATGCTTAAAGTCCTAGAAGGAATTGGATTGGAGGGATCATTCCTCAAATGTAATCAAAGCCATATACAGAAAACCCACAGCAATATCATCCTAAATGGGGGAAATGACAGAAACATTCCCTTTAAAGGAAGGAGACTATGCAAGGCTGCCCCCTGTCACCCACCTCTTCAATATAGTGCTTGAAACACTTGCTAGGCAATAAGGCAAGAGAAAGGAAATTAAAGGAGACTACTTGGAAAGAGGAAAGTCAAGCTATACTCCTATTTGCTGTTGATATGATTGTTTACTTAAGGGATGCTAAAACCTCCACCCAGGAAAATTCCTAGAATGTCAAAGCTTCACAAAAGTGGCAGGGATACAAAAAAAATTAACCTTTAAAAATCAATGGCCCTTTCTTTAACACCAAGAACAGCAACTGGAGAAGAATTCAAAGAGACCTTCCCACCCACAATAAGCCTCAATAAACAATAAATACTAGGAAAACCTAACCAAAGACACCAAAGATCTCTACAACAAAAATTTTAAATCTTTAAAAAAGAAATTGAAGAAGACATCAAAGAAGATGGAAAAACCTACATGCTAATGGATTGGGAAAATAAACATTGTAAAAAATGTCCATTTTTACCCAAAATTACCCAAATTGATATACAGATTTAAAGCAATCCCAATCCAAATCCCCAGGTTATCTTCAAGGCTTGGAAAAAAAAAAGTTCTTAAATTCATTTGGAATAAAAAAGACCCCAAATAGCCAAAACAACCCTGAAGTGAAAAGAGTAACACAGGGGGGGATTCTATACCAGACTTCAAACAACACTACTACCAAGGGCTATTAGTCATAAAAACAGCCTGGTACTGGCACAAAGACAGACCTGTTGACCAATGGGAACAAACTGAAGATCCAAAATCTGAGCACAATAAAATTTCAGCCATCATATATTATGACAAAGGGGCCAAGAAGCCACAATGGAAAAAAGACAGCATCTTCAAGCAAGTTGGTATTGGCAAAACTGGAATCACCACTTGTAGAAGAATGAAATTAACCCTCACCTCTCACCCTGTACAGTAAAGTGAACTCCAGATGGATCAAAGTCTCACATGAAAACCCCAAACTCTGAAGGTGGATTGTGGAGAGCGGGCGTTGGCCAAATGGTGCTTTGGACCTGGCCAGGTCTATCGCCTGATTTTGGCCTGACTGCCCAGCTCATTCCCCAGCCAATAAGAGAACGCCGAACCTCAGCCCTCATTAGCGTGTCCGCTGACCTCCGTATATTGTGCATACCGATTACAGACCAATGAGAGACTGCGTGGCGCTCGCACCCTGAGGAGTGGGGTGAGGGAAGAGTTATTAGCAGGGGGACACTGGAAGGGAGAGGGAGAATTGATGTAAGAGTTGCCTGAAATAAACTGCATCTGGAAGAACAAGGGTGTGTCCTCTCCTTTTTCCCGCCGGCCGGGAACAGAGAGACGAGGAGTGCGAGCATGGTTCAGAACCAGACGCAGGCAGGTTGGCTAGCCGGTAAGCTCCCAGTTAAGTGGGACAATTAAGGCTCTCGGGAGTGAGACGATAAAGTTCCTCGGGAAAGGGGACAATTAAGGTTCTTGGAAAGTTAGAGACAATGGGGAATTCAAATTCAATGCGGCCAATGCGCGATACCTTAAAGGAATTGCTGAGAATGATCGCGCCCTGGTTTCTTGTGACCGGAAACCTCACGCCACATTGCTGGGAAAAGTTAGGGAGGGACCTAATGTTTGCTGAGGAACAAGGAATTCTACAGAGAGGTGTAATTCTGATTTGGAAGTTAATAGGAAAATGCTTGGGTGATAAAGGGTAGCTGCACAGCAAAAATAAAAAAGGGGAAAAACTTCTACAACAGCTAAAAGAGGAACAGGCGCCAACCAAGGGGGTTGAGAACGAAGAGCAGGATATGTCAGCTGATGATTTGGAGAGTTTGGTAGAAAGAATGGAGCAAGTGAAGGTTAACATAAAGCCGGCAGGCCCGGGACCTACGCTACAGCCGTACGGCCCCTGGACCCCCTCCGCCTTTTGCGTTACCTGGCACTTCGTTTCATTCGGAGTGCTGGAGGGAGGTACCCGCTCAAAATCCAGCCCTATGTTTTCCAGTATTCCAAAACCAACAGGACAATAACCGTTATCATAAGCCACTCGATTTAAAATCATAAAAAAATCCAATTTTTCTGATTTTGTTGACAAGAAAATGGGTGGAGGCAGCAGGAAAAGTATTTGGTGCCCCTGACACTGCCATGCTGCTTGTTAAACAATTGGTATTTGAACAATGTACAAAGGAGTGTAGGCAGGCAATAAACCCTTACAAAAATAAAGGCTTTGAAGTGTGGATGAAAGTCTGTCAGGGAATTAGGGGGCCCTCTTACCAATTCTGGCCTAGAGGCTGCAGTCATACAAATAGCAAAACAGCAGATGGAAATGGGGGCAGCTAAGGGTGCTTAATACAAATGGTATTATGGGGCCCGTGCAAAGCGGGGGCTCCCCTTTGCCCTCAGCAATTCCAAGACACTGGCCCATTATAATTATAGACATAATAGATTGCTTCTTTTCCATTCCCCCTCACTCTCAAGACACGGTAAGAATTGCTTTCACATGTCCCCGTCTATAGTCATAAAATATTTCAGAACCTTAATGCTCCTTCCAACCTGATTTCTGACAGCCTGATTTCTAATATGTTGTTAATATCCTAAAAAAGGCTCGAGGTAGTAGGAAAGGTCAATCTCAGGTCAGCCGTCGGTTCTCTTCTGCGTACTTTACACATGCTAATTCTCCAGAGAGACCACCCATTCTTTGTTCAGCATATCTGGGCTCACACCGGACTGCCCTGCCCGATAGCTGAAGGCAATGATTCAGTTGATAACGCGTCCAGAGTTCTGATGTTTTTTCTCTCCTCCCCTCAGGACCTTGCACGCATCTTTAATTCCACGCTTTCATGTTAAATTCTAAAAACGCATTTGCCTCACTCACGGTTTGCCATACAATCCACAAGGACAAGGCATTATTGAGCGTGCCCATAGTACACTAAAGGAGTGCCTTCAAAAACATAAGGGGGGAATAGCCTCTGGCTCTCCTCCAAAGGAAAGACTTGCGATTGCTCTTTTTACTATTAACACTTCAAAAGGGCTTATAATGTGGAAAGACATACTTACAGGAAAATGTTATGGCTCCGACCCGGTCCTAACATGGGCAAGAGGAGCAGTCTGTGTTTTTCCTCAGGATCAATCAACAACCTCTTTGGATCCTGGAAAGGCTCACCCGAGGGTTCAAGATGTGGAAGTGTTGGATACTCGTGATGATGGTGCCATGGCCCATGGCGATGACGAAAGAGCTTCGTTGGGGCTGATGACAGTGTTCCCTAAACCTATCCCAGTCACCCACTCAGCGCAAGTATTCCCCCGCTTTTTTTTGCAACCAATGATAAAATGGAGGGTCCCTTTTTTAACCATTAGATGACACATTAGCAGCAGTACAAGAGACCATACACCTGCCCCTAAATGATTACTGTGCTTCCAACTGATTACTAACATATCCCAGGACAGTGATTGTGTACGCATGCATAACCAGACAGGAGGCTGGTTTGATGCAACCCCTCCGGGGACCAGCCGGTCCAATGCCACATGGCCCAGGGGAGCTTGGCACTTTCAACCCCGTGCCTGTATGCGTATGGCCCCCTTTTGTGTTCCTTGTATATAATGGAAGCTATGAAAGAAATAATGTCACCTGTGGTAACAGGACTTGTTTCTATGCTTTATGTTGGAATGCTACCACCTTTCCTCTAGCGGTGGTATTTCGTGGCATTCGCAGCATCAGCTGCCGTGGTTACAGCTGCGGCAGTTTTCCCAGACAGCAGCTGCACTTAACAATTTGTCGGCTGGTGTTGCTGAGGCAATGACCAATCAACAGAATATTAATAATCATTTCAAAACAGGCATTATGTCACTCAGTTAAAGGGTTGATTTGGTGCAGGATCAGCTCGACGTGCTTATACAGATAGCACAGTTGGGGTGTGATTGGAGACATTCTGGGCTCTGTATTACCTTTGTACCTTTTCAGAATCTGAGCCATGCAGCTAATTTATCACACAGTCTCTCACATCATTTAACAGGAAAATGGTCCGGTGAACTCAACTCTCTATTGGAAGAACTCAGCTCATCCATCATGCACATCAACTCCACACAAGTAGACTTGTCCTCATCTGAGGATTTTATCTCCTNCAGGATCTCCCTGTAGCTCCGGCTGTCCTGGAACTCACTATTGTAGACCAGGCTGGCCTTGAACTCACAGAGATCCACCTGCCTCTGCCTCCCAAGTGCTAGGATTAAAGGTGTTCGCCACCACGCCTGGCTTGTTTGTTTTTTAACAGCAAAGGTTTTTTATACTAACACCACACTAAAACGGCAGTATTATTTGCTAGGGAGTTCTAATTGAGCTCTGAGAACCTTAGGTGAGAATTAGCTCTGCTGTCTAGCTGTGGATCCACCTTCACTCCCTGGGGCTCACACGTAGAGCCACACAGAGCATAGGGCTAAAGGAGACATAACGCCACCCTCTGGCAGCCTTAAGTCCCTCGCAGCCTCTACTCTGAACATCGAGAGCCTTTCCTGACCTTTATCTACCACACCCTGACAGCATGAGCCTAATAGGACAAACTGCACCTACATTTTAGATTCTCTTCAGTGTATCTTAAAGACATTTTACTAGGATTTTGGTTTTCTTACCCATCAGGGCCCAACCATCTTTTCTATAGAGAGGTATGGAGGGATTTTTGAAAAGAATCCTTTGTCAACAAAGGTTGAGAACTTTGTGGGACTCATTAGAGCAGGGAAGTTTCTCCAATGGGACTCCCTGGTCTGTTGCCCTTTCCCCCACTGAGTGACAATGAAGCAGAACAGAGAAGACAATAGGGTAGAGGTGTGCCCTCCTGAGCCTGGGCCCCACCTTATCTGTTTATCCCTTAGAGATTGCAGGAGCAACTCTCCCTTCATTGCTCCTTTTTAGATTTCCAGCCATGAAGGTCTCTGGAGGCTTCTGGGACGGTGCTGTGAGAGACAGACACCACAGATTTGGGGGCAAGGTTCTACCATATAGTCCAACTTTTAGAAATGCAGAAAACCAGGTTGGACATGGTAGTGCACCGCTTTAATCCCAGCAGTCAGGAGGCAGAGGCAGTGAGTTCCAGGTCAGCTGGGGCTACAGGGAGACTCTGTCTCAAAACAAAAACAAACAAAACAAACAAACAAACAAACAAACAACAAAACCCCAGAAAACCATAGATAAGGAAGTTGAAATTACCTATAATTTACCTCTACTACCCAGACATAAACATTGGTAACAATCCAGTCAAGTGCATATCTTCCCAATATTTACACACAAACACAGACACACACACACATACACACACACCAATAAATGGTTATTATTTAGGATGGATGCAGAAAAGAACTGCCAGAAGAAATTTCAGTGCATTAAAGTAAAAAAAAAAATCTTTTTTTTTTTTTTTGGTCTTTTCGAGACAGGGTCTCCCTGTAGCCCCAGCTGTCCTGGAACTCACTCTGTAGACCAGACTGGCCTTGAACTCACAAAGATCTACCTGCCTCTGCCTCCCAAGTGCTAAAAAAAAAAAAAAGATATTCTAAGGAGGGTGTCCCTTAGACAAGAACTTGGTTCTACAAATAGTTATGAAGTTTACCAGCATTGTTTTAATCTCCTGAGATCGTTGGTTATGGCTTTGATCATATTACAGTAAAGTGTGTTATTCTTGTTACATTCTCTAGAGTATCTGCAGAATCAATTTTGGTACAGTTGATTTGTGATAGAGTGAGCTTAATATTTAGAATCTAAAATCAAACAGAGCAGGGAGCAGTGTTATTTTTTCCCCTAAAGCCGTCTGAGCTGTCTTCCCATCTTTGTTTTTCCTTTTTTTTTTTTTTTTTTTTGACAGGAGTCTATATCTTGCTCAGGCTAGCCTCTTGATCATCCTGCCTCAGCCTACGCAGTGGGGTAGGAGTATAGGCGGCGGGCTCAACCACTACCAACTCACCTCAGCTTCCTTTCCTATTACAGAGATCAATCTTGACTCTGTAGAAGCAAAAGTAAGCCTGAGATTTAACTATATACAAAGGAATTTGTTGGCTTTTTAGCAACTGTTGTCATCCAGCAAAAGGAGTAAGCCACATCGTTCTAGGAAAGATGTGTTTGTAGAATATTAGCAACATGATTCCAAACGCTACTAACACACAGAACTGCAAAGCATCTGCCTGGCCGGCGAGTTACTCATCTTTGGTTCTTCACAGTGATCAGCTTTTCAGAAGGCTGGCCTGGAAACTTTCAGACAGTATGTGTTGAGGCAAGCAGGTTCTTAGGAGCCAGAATGCCTGGCATTTTTGAGAGAGAAAGTACCTTGAGAGCTAAGTCCGGTGTTATAATGAAAGTATCATTTGGACATATTTTCGCTTCCTAAGACCTATGATTTCTTTTTTGGAGATCGGATTGTCAGGCAATTGTAACAGACATGGGAACTAACATACATTGAGCTCTAATTTATAAAACATTTGGCATGTCTCATTTTGTGTGGGTCTCACATTTGTAACAATTCCATGAAGTCAGAAAACCAATAGTCATTTATCTCTCCCAGACAGGAGAAGTTCAGCCTGAGTGGTTAAAGCGGTTAGCCGAAAATTATACAGCAGGCTAATCCTGGTCTGGGGTTGACAGTTTCCTCTTTTTATTCATTCTGCTGCACACCGTAATACAAGGAGAGGGAATATAAAGTGGTATAGGATGTGGAAACCAGTATGCTGGAAACTCAGAAAATTAAGCAGAGGCAGGGGTGATGGCGCATGCCATAGTCCCAGTTACTTGGGAGGCTGAGGTGAAGGGGGATTGCTTTAAGCCAGGAGTTTGAGGCCAGCCAGCAATTCATAGTCGGAGACTGCATTTCTTATGCCATCTCTGGAGATGGAGAGTGGTAACAGCTGCATAGCAATGGGGCTATACTCAGTGCCATTGAGTTGTATCCTGAAAAATAGCTAAAATAGCAAATCTTATGTTACAGGAATATCTACTTTAATAAATGGGGGGTTCTGTATAGAAAAAACAGCAGGGGCTGGTGCCGACTGCTCTGCGGAGGACCTGCGTTTGATCCCAGCGCACAAGCCACATGGTGGCTGAGAAACTGTATTTGACTCCAGTTCCAGGGGAAAGCAGGACGGCCCTCCATCTGACGCTCTGTGCAGCATTGCTAACACACGGGTGCACCACGCTAAACCACCTCAGCAAAAAGCACATCCTTCAGGCAAATGATAGCAAAAAAAATCTGTGAAGTTTTTAAAAAATGAATGTCAGAGTGGGGCGGGACAGCTCATGCCTGTAATTCTGACACCTGGGAGCTGACAGAAGAAGATTGCTGTACTTTCCAGGCCAGCCTGAGCAAAAGAGAGAAAATGTATAATCAGAAAAGAAAGAAAGAAAAGGAAGAAAGAAAGAAAGAAAGAAGAGAGAGAGTAGAGAGAGAGAGATAGATAGAAGATAGAAGAGAAAGTAAAGAAGAAAGAGAGGAAGAAAGCAAGAAATAAAGAAAGAAGAAAGAAAAGAAAGAAAGAAGAAAGGAGAAAGGAAAAGAAGGAAAAAGAGTCACTGTCACCAGGCTTGTTAAGATATAGGCCTGGGGTGGGGAGAGAGCGGGAGAAATGTCTAAGTGGGTAAGAATGCTTGCTGCTCTTATAGAGGACAGGCCTGGGTTGATTCTCAGCACCTACATAGTTGCTAACAACTGTCTGTCCTAGTAACTCCAGTTGCCAGGATCCAACATCCTCTTCGGACCTCTGTGTGGCATGGTAAACACATGTGGGCCACTATGTAGGCAAAAAACCTATACATAAAATAAGACTGACTAAAATAGTTCAATATATAGCTGTGCTGTGAGAGAGGTCACAAAAAACCTAGATGCGATGACAAAGTAAAGTCAGGCACGCTAGATTTAGTCTGGAGAGCGAGCAAACTAAAAGCTGATGAGTTGCGCTCATAATGGTACACAACTGCATTCCAGCTACTCAGAGAGGCTGTCTGTGCTGGGGAGATCCCTTGTGCCCAGGAGTTTGGACCAAGTTGGGGACAAGGATCCATTAAAAAGGCTGATGAAATTTATGCTCAAAGTTGGTTGATGAATAAAAATCAACCACATACAAATGTAGCTTATGCAAGCCTCATTTTAACAAATAGATCTCTGAGTTCAAATATTTATGATACCAAGGATATAAGTCAATGGTCCTTGGAACCATTACAAGTCTTTGTGTGTCATCAGAAACTTCTTTGCCCTTTTTAAATTTTTTTTATTAATATTTATTATTTCTGTAATGAAATATGAATGTACTGTCGTGAATGCAAGTTTGTGCACTCCATGTCGTGCAATGCGCAGCGGAGGTCAGAAGTAGGTGTCGATTCGCTGGAGCTGGAGTTTCTCCTGGGGGAATTGGAGGTTTCAGTACGGTTCTCGGCGCGCATGTGGGTGGCTGGGGATCGAACCCGGGGCCTCTGCAAGATCGGTCGGCGCTCTAACCGCTAGGGGGCCATCTCTCGGCAGCCCGCGATTCTTTTGCCTTTTAAGGCAAGAGTTCGAGGAACATCATTTCAAATAGCAGGAAGGTACAAATAAATATAAACATTATGCTAGCTTGTGTGTAGCTCATAATCTTTTGTTTTTTTTTTTTTTTTTTTTTTGAGACAGGGTCTCCCTGTAACCCCAGCTGTCCTGGAACTCACTCTGTAGACCAGGCTGGACTTGAACTCACAAAGATCCGCCTGCCTCTGCCTCTGCCTCCCAAGTGCTAGGATTAAAGGCATGCGCCACCATGCCCGGCAATCTTTTTTTTTTTAATTTTATTTATTTTTCTATGTGTATGAATGTACTGTCTGCATGTAGGTTTGTGCACCCGTGTCGTGCAATGCCACGGAGGTCAGAAGAGGGCATCGGACTCCCCTGGAACTGGAGTTAAAGACAGTTCTCAGCCACCATGTGGGTGCTGGGGATCGAACCCGGGTCTTCTGTAAGAGCAGTTGGCACTCTTAACCGCTAGGCCATCTCTCCAGTCCCCAATACTCATAATCTTTTTAAAGTCAAAGATGTATTGGCTCCGGTTTGTTGTTTAACTGCTATGGTTGGCTTCAGTAATAAGTTGCATGTAGTGTTGGATTAAAGAATATAGAGCCTCGGGGCTGGAGAGATGGCTCAGCGGTTAAGAGCACCGACTGCTCTTGCAGAGGACCCAGGTTCAATTCCCAGCACCCACATGGCGGCTAAGAACCGCCTTTAAGCTGGGTGTGGTGTTTGCACGCCTTTAATCCTAGCACTCCAGAGGCAGAGGCAGGCATATCTCTGTGAGTTCAAGGCCAGCCTGGTCTATAGAACGAGTTCCAGGCCAGCTGGGACTAAAAGGGAGACCCTGTCTCAAAAAAGAAAAAAAAGAAAAAAAAAGAATATGGAGCTTTAGCATTTCATCTTTCACCATAAACAGAAAGACAGATTAAGAAATTCCCCTTTAAAAAAAAAAAAAAAAGAAATTCCCCTTTACAATGGAAGACAGGGAAAGAGTTGGAGAGGAAGGAAGGCCGATAAAAGGGGAAATGGGCTCTTCTCAAACTTTATTTATGTATGTTTTTTTTCATATGCGCATGAATGTACTGTCTACATGTAGGTCTGTGCACCCCTGTTGTGCAATGCCTTGGAGGTCAGAAGAGGGTGTCGGATTCCCCTGGAACTGGAGTCAAAGAGGGTTCTCAGCTGCCATGTGGGTGCTGGGGATCGAACCCAGGTCCTCTGCAAGAGCGGTCTGCGTCTTAACTGCTAGGCCATCTTCTCCAGCTCCATGTATTTTTATTTTATAAGTGTTTTGCCTGCACACACTTAAACGTACCATGTTTGTTCAATTCTCTCAGAGTCCAGAAGAAGGTGTCATATCCTTTGGAACTGAAGTTATGGACAGTTATTAGCTGTCGTGTGGGTCCTGGGAACCAAACCTGGGTCTTCTGCAAGAACCGCTAGCGCTCTTAACTGCTGAGCCCAGGAAATTTTTTTTTTTTTTTTTTTTTTTTTNTCCAGTTCTTCTACTTTGTTTGCAAATGGTGAATCACCTTTGTTGAACTTTACCTTTCAGTGTGACATGTTTAAACAAACCACTGACAAAGTCACCTCAAGATTGGTGTAATATTGATCATTTCACATGGGGTTCCAGTGGTGGTCAGGAAATCTTTGTTCCTGAGCAGTTTGGTATTCAGGGGATAACACTGGATCTCATACCTCTTGTCAGTATAAATACTTGCTCTTAGATCCTCTGTCAGTGGAAAAGTCTGGGAAAACTGCAGATTGACCTCAAATGAATTACTTACTTTTATGAAACTTTCCTTTCAGTAAGCCAATTTTTCTGTGTGATAGCAGAACTCAAGGCAAGCCTCTAGCCTTGAAAAAATTGACCACTGCCAGTGACATGGCCAACCCTGGGTCTTGCGGATCCCAGTCCAGAAGTATTCAAGAGGACCAGCTGCAGAACCCAAACAACCTAGAGCAAAATGCTGAATAAGAGCTCACCTTTCCCAGGCTGAAGAGTACAGTCAATCGGACGCACGTAAGGAGAACAGCTGGACTTAAAGTATTATGACAGTGGATAGCTATATACAATGAGACAAAACAGACCTTTAGCAGAGATTCAACAATGACTCACAGGTCCCAAAGGCTTCAGAAGAAGCCTCCACCCAGTGGGGAGAACCATTAGGTGGGCTGATAACGTGTCCCTTCATCACTCTGGTTGCTCTAGTTCATGGGCAATGTACTGGCTGTCACATCGGACAGAAGGACAAACGAGCTCAATTACTATGTGTGCATTACATGTGACTCAGAGTCTATCCAGAATGTTCTAAAACAGTAAACAAGTGTTGCAAGTGTTGGTGGATCTGACTCATGGATGCAAACCTTTTGACATACTTCTGTTACACCAGTCTCTGGGATGATCCCAGACTGCTTCCCTAAGTGACTACACAAACAGCTATGCCCCCAGACACACAACAGAGTCCCCTGCCCTAACATGTGACTGAGTCTGATCCCATAGGCTAAGGCATTTGGAGGAGAGTCTGGAGGGTAGGGAAGAAGACAATGAAAGACAGTCCAAGAAGCAGAGAGTGTGACTACAAGGTCTCCACTGATAATTGATAAAGTCTTTCATAGTTGATTAATTTAATTGCCATTTCAAGAAATCAGATCGACATTAACTTAAATTATAATTAACAGGGTTTGATAACTATTTCTTATTTGTAAAATGTCCAAGTATTCAAGGATTATTTATTATTTAACTTAGTCATTTCTCTGAGCTCTGAAAGGTTAGTAAGGTTATACAAACTACTTTGTATTGCCACAAGGTCACTAACTAGTACTTTAATACATACTGAAACTAAAATGACTTCTAAACATCGCTGAAAACTAGTAGATAAAAACTTCATAAAAATATATCCATAAACTCATTTAACTGTTATTAAATAAAACATTGCTATAATTTTCTAAAAGATAAAACCACAAACCATGGAAAACGATGATTCATTACTTTCTATAAACAAATTTGGGAATTTAGGCACTTGAAATGAAAAAAAAAATCCTAATCACAGCTTTTACCAAACTATACGTCCGCGGGACAAACTTTTACATCTCAGGTCGGCATTAATTCATAATTTACAAAAAGATTAGTTTCTGTCTTTTCAATTGACACCAAAGCCTGCGATGCTCCACTCACATTCTTATCCCAGACTCCAGAAGGCCAAAGGGCACAGGTATGAGTCTCTAATGAGAAGCCAGCCCCGGGGTCCTCGCGCTCTACCCTGGATCCTGAGAGAACCTTAGTCGAGGGATTGACAATGGAGGACAACCCCGCGCCCATCACGTTCTCGAGGAAACCCTCAGCCCACCCAAAGCAAATGAAGCCAGCCATAGCCTTATCCTTAGAAAGAGTAGCTTTGTAAGCTGAGGGCGTGGGGCACGATGCCTTCAATCCCTCAGACCACTTGGAGGGCCAAGAGACAGGCGGATCTGTCGTGCCTGAGCTCAAGGCGCAGCCTGCAGGTCTGCGTAATGTAGAGTCTCTTCTAGGACAGCTATGGAGAAGCAGAGAGGAGAGAAGGACGAAAGAGGAGAAAGAAAGAAGAAAAACGAAAGAAAGAAAAAAAAAAAAAAAAAAAAAAAAAAAAAAGACCCACAAAAACTAAATGAAGAAAAGCAAGAAAGAAGATAAAGGAGAGAACAGAGTATATGATAAGAAAGATAAAGAAAGATAAGACAGAAAAGAAAGAAAAAATAACATTCCAAGAAAGAAAAGAATTCTCAAACAATAAAAAATGAAAATAAAAAAAAAAAAAAAAAAAAAAAAAAAAAAAAAAAAAAAAAAAAAAAAAAAAAAAAAAAAAAAAAAAAAAAAAAAAAAAGAGTCACTGTCACCAGGCTGCTTAAGATTATAGGCCTTGAGATGGGTCACCTTGCGGGTAATAGAGCCTGGAGAGATGGGTTCAGTGGTTAAGAAATTGGCGTTTAGCTGCTCTCAAAATATAGATGAACCCGGACGATGGTTATGATTCTTCAGCGCCAACCTTACCATTTTTCCAGTTTGCTAAACAGCCGTGGTCCACAACTCCCGTTCCCAAAGTGTCCCGAAATTCCTAAAACGAGCGGCCCCTCTTCTGATCTTCTCTGTGGGCATGGGTTACACATGTGCTGTGCACACATCATTGTAGGCAAAAAAAAAAAACATATACATAAAATTAGTGAATAAATAAAAATATTTAAATATATATCCATGTCTGTGGAGAGATAAGTTCAAACAAAAAAACTCTAGATGCTCATGAACTATAAAAGATTAATTCACGCGGCACCCACATTTGCACAGTCTGGGAGAAGCTTACAAACATTAAAAGCTGATGAAGTTGCGCCAGTTAGGTATTAGGTTGGTATAACAACCAACTGCCAGGTTTCCTAGACAGTTACTCAGAAGAGGCTGTACCGCATGTTGCTGGGTGTTTAGAGGACTGAGTCCCTTTTGTGCCCAGGAGTTTGGGTGCACCAATAGCTTGAGATACAGGACACGGATCCATTTTCTAAACATATGACTGCTGATGAATTTAATCTCAAAGTTGGTTGATGAATAAAAATCAACCACATACAAATGTAGCTTATGCAAGCCTCATTTTAACAAATAGATCTCTGAGTTCAAATATTTATGATACCAAGGATATTAAGTCAAATAGTCCTTTGAACCAATTTTACACACGTACTTTGAGAGGTCAGCAACAAAATCACTACTGGAAGGTAGCTGATGTGTCTTCTTGTTGATCTGCGGTTGTTGTCATCAAGAAAACTTTTTCTTTGACCCTTTTTTTTTTAAATTTTTTTTTTTATAATTTCTAATATTTATCTTCTCTTGTATGTGTATGAAAGCACTCATCGCTCACTGATCTGCCATGCAAGTTTTGCATGCCACCCACTGATCGATCGCAATGCGCCGGGCGCGCAGATATTGGTCAGAAATAGTTATAAGGTGAAAAACTAAAGAGGTGTCGGAATGGGTTCCCCTGAGCAGCATAGGAGTACGAGAAGAAGTTCCTGCCAGGTGGCGTACAATGTCGAAACACGTTTCAGGAACAGTTTCTCGACATCCCAGGCACCGGGCGCCCAAACATGATTGGCGGTGCGGGTGATCGAACCCGGGTCCCTCTGCCACAGAAGATTTTAGGCGTCCACGGGGTCGCTCAGTAACCGCGGATAGGCCATCTCTCCAGCCCGATACTACTCTTTGCCCTTTAGCAAGACAGTTCGAGGGGAACTCGAATTTCATAGCAGCGAAGGTACAACAACGGATAAAATATAGAACATTATTGTTAGCTTGTGTCTCCTGTACTCATTAAATCTTTTTTTTATTTTTTTTTTTTTTTTTTTTTTTTTTTTTGAAGACAGGGTCTCCTCGTAGCCCCAGCTGTCTTGGAACCTCACTCTGTAGACCAGGCTGGGGACTTGAACTCAAACAGATCCTGCCCTTGCCCCTCAGGTGCTCTCCCCTCCCAAAGACGTAGACCTCAGGATAATAACAGCTGTGCCCATGGCAAAGAGCATCGCCACCGTTCAGGGCAGTGCCCCATCTCCTGAAATGCCTATCTTTTATATATATATATTAAATCTTTATCATATTATTTCTCCATTGTATGCTGTATGTTTTTAATCTATTATTATTTGATATATCAATTGACGCCCCGGCGTGTACCTGTGTACTTCTAGCAGTTGTAGGTCTCCTGTCCTTGTGCACCCGTATCCGTTGGCGGAATGCCTCAAAACATGGTGAAACTCTTCGGAGGAAGCTATGGAGGCACGTCGGACTTCCCCTAGGATACACTGTCTGGGGAGTTAAGACTACAGTCTCAGCCACGCACAATCCTATGTGTGAAAGGATAAACTCAGGAGTCGCCTGAAGGAGAGGTCTGGATACCCTCGCGTGTCGATTCTTCTGTTTTCAACTTTAAGAGCAGTTCGCACTCTTAACATAGCTCGAGCCCAGAAGATCGTAAAATATGACCTATAGGCCCATCTCTCCTCAGTCCTCAATCTCTAACATCTTTTTAACAAGTGCCCAAAGATTGTTATTGGGCTCCGGTTTTGTGGTGAATTACACTGTGGCATAAAATCTCATGTTGGCATACTTTCAGTAATAAGTATGAAATATTGGCTTGTATGCTAGTGGGTGTGGAGGTTAATACTACTTTTATAGAGCCTTCGGACGAGGAGCTTGAGAGATGGGTTCAGCCGAGTTTAATAGAGTTCACCGACTGGCCTTCCTTTGCAGCAGGACCCACGTTCTCTCCACAATTCTCCAGCACCACATGGCGGCTACAGTGATACCGCCTATGTATAAGCTGGATTATTCATCAAATGGGGAATATTATCTTAAATAAAGCACCCTGGCATGTTCCAACTGTTCTCCTCTGGCTTTACTTCCACCGCCTTTATCCTAGCACTTCACTAGCGGACATTGTGCAGTAGTGGCCCCATAGGCAACTATTCTCTGTTAGCTCTCCCAAATGTTGGTGCCCTAGACCTGGTCTAGTAGGAAACCCGCGAGTGGAGTTACCAGGTCCAAGCTGGCGACTTAGATCAGCCCTGCAGACCCGTGCTCTCAGAGAGAGAGAAGAGGAAAAAGAAAAAAGAAAAAAAAAAGAAATATGGAGCTCTCTTATAGGCAAAGGCTTTGATTCTCCATCTTCACCATATAACAGAAAATGTACCATGCAGATTAACAGAAATTCCCCCCTTTAAAAAAGGACAATATTAACAAAGTAGGAATTTAACTCCCGGTCTTATACATATATAGGAAGTACCAGGGAAAGACGTTAAGGAGAGTAGGTTCCAAGGCCCTTTACAAAGGCCGGGAAAATGGGTCTCTTTCTCAAACTCTCTCATATATGTATGTTCATCTCTATTGTTTCAATCATGAAGCAGACCCCTTTATTTTTATTTTCATCTGCATGCGCCCCCTGGTTATGGGAAGAGTACTGGACGCTCTACATGGTGAGGGTTCTCTCTGCACCCCGTTGCAACATGCCTTCCGGAGGGAGTCAGGAAGAGGAGGTCAGTAGGGGTTGTCGGATTCCCCTGGAACGTGGAGTTAAAGAGGTTTCTCAGCGGCCTGCCATTGTGGGAACGGTGGCTGAGGGAGGGATCGACTGATCACCGCAGGTCGCTTCTTGCAGAGAGCCAGGTCTTGCGAGCCTTTACGACTGCCAACGTTTTCAGGAATTAGGCCCTCTTCTCCAGGTCTCCGATGTTTTATTTTCGTTTAGTGGTTATAAGTTGTTCTGCCTAGCACACACTTAAACGACCATGTTTGTTCCAAATTCTCCTCAGAGTCCCAGCAAAGAAACGGCTCGTCATAAGTCCCTTGGAAAACCCTGAAACCGAAGGTTCGAGGCCAGGCTTTGTAGGTACCGCTTACTAGATAGCTCACAGCATTTGGCCATAGGACTCACATGATATTGGAGACAGTACACATTATTGGTAAAGCTGCATTCGGTCGTGTGGGTCGCGGTGGGGAAATCACATCAAACCGTCGAGTCATGCTCCTGACTCAAAGTATATCCGACTAGCAGCTCTTAACTCTGCGCACATGAGCCTCTAGTGAATATTTTATTATTATTTTTTTTTTTTTTTTTTATCCCAAACCCTTGAAGGGAGGTCAAAATGATTTGCAGCAACATTCCCTCTGTGTCTCATTCCTTCCTGGAGGGTACTGGACTACACTGTGCCGGGTGCACTGTCTGCCTCCAGGGACTGAACAGGAATTGTGAGTTCGCCTCTGGCAGCCAAAACATCTGCTTCACTGTACTTTTGCACAGAAGTTGTAGCGAACTTTCTCTTTTGGCTGTTCCCTGACTCAAATTGACGCCAGGGAGCTTACGTTATCTCTATGCCGGGTAGAATCATAGAACCTGAAACAGTCTAATCTGGACTGTTCTTCCCTCCAGTGACACTCAAATTGTCCTCTCCCAATTCCAGCACTTCTCACTTGTGCGCTCCCGAAACCTGGCCATCCCAAAGTCGAGGTGTCTTCCGATGGATCTACAAACTCCCTCTCGCGTAGGGTGCATTTTCGAGGAAAAATATACAATCTTCAGAGTTGAAGGGCGATATTCATTTTTTTTATGTCTAGTTTGAGGTGTGACTGTGCATGCATGTAGGTTGGGCCTTGCTCGTTCATCAGATTGTGGACCTTGTGTCCATGCAATGCCGTGGAGGGTCAGAAGAGGGCATCGGATTCCCCTGGAACTGAAGTTAAAGGTGGTTTTCTTTAGCCACCATGTGGCCGTGACTGGGGATCGAACTCCGGGGTTTTTCCTCTAGCCAAGACGCATGTTGGTCGCTCTTTACATCCTCTCAGTCACATCTCCCCCATCCTGACACACCAGAGGTCAACCATATTTAACCCAAGTAGCTGTTCTAAATCTCAACCCATAACACTGATCACAAAAACACAGGGGCTTTGCAGACAGCCTGCTCTGGATGTATAGAATGGAGATGGGTGCTGAAAGATGGCTTATTGTGTTAAAAAGCCAAATACTGTCTCTTGCAGAGGACGCGCGAGAGCTTGGGTGCTTTCCTATCAGAGTACCTATACATGAGTTGGCTCAAAACCATCTAGTAACCTCCTGAGCTTCAGGAATGCCGCAAAACTATCATAGGCGCCTCTACAAACACCTGCATTCAGCTGTACACAACTACAAGACATACAGAAACACAGACAGACAGGCTTTAAAAAATAAGATGAGGTCAGGACATACAAGGCTTTGTACCCCAAGAAAAGGTTGAAGAAGGGAGCAATCTAAGTGGTAGGGAATTGGAAGAAATAAGGAGGATACAGTAGAAAAGGGATGGAAGAGCGAGAGGAGAGGCATGGGCATTCAACCCAAGAGCAGTGAAGGGCAATCTGAGTAACTAACTGTTCCGTTATATTGAGAAAATGCTTGAGGCGGGTTGTGGCACACGCCTTTTAATCCTAGCGACTGGGAGCAGAGGCAGGCATGGTGAGATAGTTTCAAAAGCCAGCCTGGTCTAGCAAGTTATAGGATCCCACAGAGGTACACGCTGCGGGCACTAGCGAGAGACCCTGTCCTCTCGATAATGAACTGAACACATCACAAAAAAACAAAAAAAAAAAAAAGAGAGAGAGAGAGAAAAGAAACTGACCTGAGCCGGGTGTGGTGGTCCATGCCTTTAATCTCAGCACTTGGGAGGCAGGAAGACCCTGTCTTAAAAACAACAACAACAACAATAAAAGAGACCTGATCATAAAACATGAATTAGCAAGATCATTATTGGCACAGTACAACTAATGGGCTAGAGATGCACAAAACATGACAGAGAAACTACTAGGCTGCTATAGAATGTTCCAGATGAGTAAGAATGGAGACTATAGGTATGGAGAGGGAATGGTACTGGCCAGAATGCTGAAGGGGAATGGGGTGCTCTGGTGGAAGCCACTGAGAACGCCCACAGCCCTAGGAAAACTCTAGAAATCTGATGCTGTGAGGTTACCTGCCCTCTCTCTACCTGGTCTTATTTCACATTAAACCTCCTTTATTCCTTTGCAAAAAAAGTGTTTAGCAAGTTCCTATTATGTGCCAAATATTATTCAATATGGGGATGCAATCATTAACAAGAAAGACCAAAATTCCCTGTCTCCTGGAGCTTACATCCCAGTAGAGCAGAAGACAATAAACAAGTAAATATATCAGGGAGGGAGCAACATAAAGTCAAAAGAAAGAAAAGGTGACAGAGAAGAATGGCCTCCGGTGCTCCTTCAAAAGTTCTGGTATTGCTTCTTATAATACTCAGTTCCTTGGGCTGGGGAGATAAGATAGCTCAGGCTGTAAAGTACTTGCTTTGCAAGGTTGAGGACCTGAGTTCGATCCTCTGAACCTAAATAAAAAAAGCAGGGTATAGGGTTGCACAGTTGGAATCCCAGCATTTTTTAGTGTCAATCATCTCAATAAATCTGCGCTCTCCACGCAATTCATGAGAAAGTGCCACTGGCTTAGTGTAAATCACAGTCCAGTGTACAAAATGCTACAAATAACCATGTTTGGCCCCAAGTGCACAGCACAGAATAACCTGAAGGGGAAGGCACTGTGGCGCTGCTGAGGGGCTGGGGAAGTGTCCTTCCTTTCTACAATGTCTCCAGGAGGGAAGTCTGGGAGACCCAGTCAGGACACTTACAGGGGAAAGTACTGAACGTGAAATACATTTTAATTTTTTTTTAATTAATTTTATTTATTTCTGTATGTATATGAATATACTGTCTGCATGCAAGTCTGTGCACCCGTGTCGTGCAATGCCGCGGAGGTCAGAAGAGGGTCTCGGATTCCCCTGGAACTGGAGTTCTCCTGGAATTGGAGTTTCAGACGGTTCTCAGTCGCCATGTGGGTGCTGGGGATCGAACCCGGGTCCTCTGCAAGAGCGGTCGGCGCTCTTAACTGCTAGGCCATCTCTCCAGCCCCAATACATTTTATTTTTGAGTAAGTTCCTTGTGTATGTTTATGTCCACGTGCGTGTGTGTGTGTGTGTGTGTGTTTGCGTGTGTGCGTGCGTGCGTGTCTGTCTGTGCCACCTTTCCCTGCCTGATATCATAGGGGCTAGGAAAACTGAGGATGAGGCATGGGGCAGGAGGAAGAATTTCAAATGTAACAGGACTACAAGCGAAACAGTAGCTTCGCTCTCACTAGCTGACCCATTAAGAGCCATGAAGGATGAGTCACAGCGCTGGAGGTGCATCTCAACCAAAAGGAGAGATGGCTCAGATAGCTATTAAGAGCACTCTAGCTCTTAATAGAGACATGGCTGCCCTTGCAGAAGACAGGGTTCCATTCCCAGCACCCACATGGCAGCTAACATCCACTGTAACTCAAGTTCCAGGGGATCTGACGCCCTCTTCTGGTCTCCATGGACACTGCACACAGGTGATTCCTGTAGACACGTGTGAATCGTGTAGACTCATACACATAAAATAAAAATAAATTAAAAAGCAATTTAAAAAGAAAGTTTCACCAGAGCAAGACTCTAGGTTTAGTCTTCAGCACTCCCTGACCCCCACCCAAAAAAGATAGGACACAAGCACAAACACTTTACGGCCATTTTAAATTAATTTTCGGTTTTATGTGTTATGCATGCAGTGCATGTGGGCGTGTTGCGCATATGCTTTGTGTGTGCATGTGGAAAACAGGATATCCTCAGGTGTCATTCCTCAGGCACAGTGGACCTTTGTTTTTGTTTTGATTCTTTTCTGAGACAGTGCTTTGCTTCCTACTGGCTGGAACACGCCCAGTAGGCTAGAATGGCTGGCCTTTGAACCCCAGAGATTGTCCCGTCTTTATTTACCTCCCCAGCTCTGGGATTACAAGCACACATTATCACATCATTCCTGTAGCCCCAGCTGGCCTGGAGCTTGCTCTGTACACCAGGCTGGCCTTGAACTCACAGAGATCTGCTGGCCTCTGCCTCCCAAGTGCTGGGATTAAAGTCATGTGACACAACTCCTGGCTATTCCTGGCTTTTTTAAAATGAGGGTTCTGGGGATTGAATTCAGGTCCTTTTGCTTACAAGGCCAGTACTTTGCCAAGTGAACAATGTCCCCAGCCCTTTACATCTTACATCTATTTTTATAGATTCCTATTTCTCTTCTAAAAACAAACATTGCATTAAATTTAACAAAGGAATTAGAGACTTTGAAGAAAACCAACTAATGTGTAAATTTTCATCCTGTTTTCTTTCCAAGAATAGGGCCTCCTTAAACCTGGCTTTGAAACCTTCCAAGTGATGTCCATGTATACTCTGCTACAGTGAAAAACAAAATGAGCCAGGTGAGGTGGCACTCGCCTTTAATCCTAGCACTTGGGAGGCAGGAAGACCCTGTCTTAAAAACAACAACAACAACAATAAAAGAGACCTGATCATAAAACATGAATTAGCAAGATCATTATTGGCACAGTACAACTAATGGGCTAGAGATGCACAAAACATGACAGAGAAACTACTAGGCTGCTATAGAATGTTCCAGATGAGTAAGAATGGAGACTATAGGTATGGAGAGGGAATGGTACTGGCCAGAATGCTGAAGGGGAATGGGGTGCTCTGGTGGAAGCCACTGAGAACGCCCACAGCCCTAGGAAAACTCTAGAAATCTGATGCTGTGAGGTTACCTGCCCTCTCTCTACCTGGTCTTATTTCACATTAAACCTCCTTTATTCCTTTGCAAAAAAAGTGTTTAGCAAGTTCCTATTATGTGCCAAATATTATTCAATATGGGGATGCAATCATTAACAAGAAAGACCAAAATTCCCTGTCTCCTGGAGCTTACATCCCAGTAGAGCAGAAGACAATAAACAAGTAAATATATCAGGGAGGGAGCAACATAAAGTCAAAAGAAAGAAAAGGTGACAGAGAAGAATGGCCTCCGGTGCTCCTTCAAAAGTTCTGGTATTGCTTCTTATAATACTCAGTTCCTTGGGCTGGGGAGATAAGATAGCTCAGGCTGTAAAGTACTTGCTTTGCAAGGTTGAGGACCTGAGTTCGATCCTCTGAACCTAAATAAAAAAAGCAGGGTATAGGGTTGCACAGTTGGAATCCCAGCATTTTTTAGTGTCAATCATCTCAATAAATCTGCGCTCTCCACGCAATTCATGAGAAAGTGCCACTGGCTTAGTGTAAATCACAGTCCAGTGTACAAAATGCTACAAATAACCATGTTTGGCCCCAAGTGCACAGCACAGAATAACCTGAAGGGGAAGGCACTGTGGCGCTGCTGAGGGGCTGGGGAAGTGTCCTTCCTTTCTACAATGTCTCCAGGAGGGAAGTCTGGGAGACCCAGTCAGGACACTTACAGGGGAAAGTACTGAACGTGAAATACATTTTAATTTTTTTTTAATTAATTTTATTTATTTCTGTATGTATATGAATATACTGTCTGCATGCAAGTCTGTGCACCCGTGTCGTGCAATGCCGCGGAGGTCAGAAGAGGGTCTCGGATTCCCCTGGAACTGGAGTTCTCCTGNGATCCACTGAGGTTGGGTGGTTATTCTTTAGCATGGAGTTAGAATCTCTTTGCTTTCATTTAATCAGCTGGTCAGTGTCTGGTTACTATAGGCTAATGTATCTGAAGAGAGCAAATCAGGGACTGTTTTCTTGTTTTGAGTGGGAAGTCTTTCCACTTCACTCAATTCAGTCCCCAGAACAACGGTTTGTGTGGCTTCAACATTTAACCTCTCACTGGTCATCTAGATAAATGTGGGCCTGACAGTCTCCCAACTAGATCGTAAGAAAAAGTCCTGTTTACCCACCCAGTGCTTTTGCAACACTACCCTCCTGTCAGTCTGAGGAGTAACAGGAATGTAAACACCGAGTACAGCAGCATGGGGCTGAGTGTCCAAAGAAATGAAATTAATTTTTTTGAGACAGGCTCTCACTTTGCTTTAATATGTTTTAGTATGTGTGAACAATGCACAGGGAAATTGCCCATTTGATTAGCTTCTTTTTTGTTTTGTTTTGTTTTTGGTCTTTTTGAGACAGGGTCTCCCTGTAGCCCCAGCTGGAACTCACTATGTAGACTACACCCGGCTTGATTAGCTTCTTACAGGCAAAGGTGTGATTAAACTAAATGCAGAGATCTCCTGAGGCCAGTGGAAGGTACCAGGGAGCCCACCCTCCCCAATTGTGATTACAAAGGCATCTGAAGGAGGCAAGCAAAGCAAGCCTTCAACACAGTGAAGAGGCATTTAGGACTCACATTGGAATGCCAGGATCATGAAGAAGAGACAACACTGGAAAGGGGCAGGATAATCCTGCACCAAGCTCTACCAACCCTATAGAAGACTCCTGCAGTGGGATCCCTCTGGGGATGCCCCAGGACACAGATATCAGAAACACAATTGGGAACATAAAGAACTACAAGATTATAAAGAACAAATCAAAGAACTAAGAAAAGAGAATGAAGAACTCAAGAAGGACCTAGGGAGAGAGAATGACAAGCTCCGGAAGGAAGTAGAAACACTGAAAAGATCCCATGCTGAAAAAGATAAGGAAACCAACCAGGGAAGCAAAGAGCTACAAGAAGAGATTGAGAAGCTCCAAAAAGAAGTAGAAATACTAAAGAAATCAGAAGAGGAAATGAAAAAGGAAATAAAACGCTCATCCATTCAAGAAGAAAGGAATGGAAAAAACCTCAGAAGCAGAATGGAGGAAGCAGAACAAAGAATATCAGACTTGGAAGATAAAGAACAACTAAAAACCTCAAGGAAAGATTATGAAAAATTTAAAAATACACAAAAATGGAACAACCAGGAGCTGTGGGACACTATGAAAAGATCAAACCTCTGCATCATAGGAATAGAGGAAGGAGAAAAATCCCAAGAGAATGGTATTGATCAGATCTTCAACAGAATAATAGATGAAAACTTCCCCAAACTAAAAAAGGACAAACCAAT
>VZQC01009253.1:2381517-2463507 GCA_009823505.1 Rhizomys pruinosus | reverse complement strand
AAAAGGCCTCAGGTTCCTCTGGTGAAGGACAGGAGGATGGCTAACAGCATAACTCTTTGGTTTTGTGACAAGATCCTTCCTCATGGGAACACTGCCACCCCTTCATTCAAGAGTTTCTGGGTCTTTGAACTGTCTTAAGTCTGGAAACCGGTCAACGGGGCGGGATTCGCTACTCCTAAAAACAAATGTTGACTTCCTGTCAACTTAGTAAAAAATAAAAACTTAGTAGGCTACTTATGTATTTGGTTCCTGGGAACACCATGATTGTTTAGCCAGTTCCAAAGATCCTTTCGGGTCATGCCATTATAGGTATGGTTTTGCCTTTGCCTGTGCCACAGAGGTAATTACGGGAACGAGCGCAGCTGGCCCGGGGGATGCAGTGCGGCCACCTGATGCCTACCTTGAGGTCTTGTTAAACCTATTACATGTAATTTAATTTATGCAAGCGAGCCACAACTTCTCGAACTGTAAGATCTGGGCATAAGAAATAGAGCAAAAACAAAGCCTTCAAATGTTCTGGTGTCTCTCCCAGTACTTTCCATCTTATAAATTCAGTGAAAGGGATGTCCTCTGGGTTCTCATATTTTGGAGAATGTGGTTTTACACGTCGAATCCACTCGAGCATGCCCATTCTGCCTAACCCTCACAAGCCCTTCATCAATTACTAAGCCATAGATATCAGGCAGCATCTCCCTCTTTAAGCTTCGAGCAGATGTTTAGTAGGCCAGGTTCTATAAATACACATGCCAACCATCAAATAAAACTTTTTTTAAACACCTTTTTTTTCTTTTTTGAACTGCTCGAGGTCTTCCATGATTAAACCTAGCAATCTCTACTCAGTGGGCTCAATATTCGATAAACTCAGTCTGATCCATTTTATATTCCTTTCCACATTATCCCACACCCTTAAAATCCATTCCCACACATATTTCTTATGGACTTCGCCGGAATGAATCACAAACTTCATTAATTTCTTTTAGTGTATGATCGCACCCTCCTGTGGACCACGATTTCTATCTCACTCTTGAGTGGCTTGCTTAGACTTCAATCTGTTATAGGTCTAGAGGCAACAATTGTTGGGCACTGAGGGACATCAGCTCCCATGAGGGATTTGGGGGATTGGGTTTAATTGGGATTAATTTCCTCAGGCAAGCGGTGGGAGGAAGGATCTGCAGGTGTGGATTCTCTGCTGAGAGGGGGGATTAGGGAATTAATTACCTCAGATAAAGAAATCCCTCAGAATCCGAGGGTTCAAATCCCTTTATCATCATGGGTTCCTCACCACACATATCCATACCCTAAAGTTTCAGGGTTCCACCCTTTCCACCAGTGCTCTCAGTTTGACTGCTGACACTCTTCTGCCTGGGTTTGGAATTAACATTTGCGTTGTAATCAGCCAATTGTATAATAAGGGCTCCCAGCTTGATTTTTTTTCTGCTGCTTTAGCTCTTTGGCGGCTGGAGGGAAGATTCTCTTCCGAGCACACTTGGAAACCTTTATATAACCTGTTGTTGTTTTTCGAAATCTGGAGCTGGTCTCATTTTATCACCTGCAGCTCCCTATTTTCCTCTATCAGCTTTATCCGAGCATGCTAGGAGCAACAAGGCAACTCATTATTTTCCTGATTTTTTTTTCGCAATTTCTCGAACGTTTTATATATAGAGTCACTAAATCCTTGCTTCTAACAAGAGGGAGTTAGGTGAGTCAAATGGATCTATCTTCATAATTGAGTCGAATAGTCTGCCCAAGGATTATCATTCCTCTTCATGCCACCAGGAGAGCCTTCAGTAACTCTAGGCTTCATTGGGTTGGAGAGCTGGCTCCAGAGGCTACCAACGCACACTAAAGAAATTCACCGTTCAATTTCTTGTTTCTCTAAAACCACTTCTGGGTTGGGTACCACAATCTGTATTTAGTCCAGGGTTCCTCTCTTTAAAGAAGAAAACAGACAGCAACAGGTATATATATATATAACTTATGACAATTTAATTTTGATTTGCTTCACGTGACGGAGCTCAACAGTACTGCCAAACTGGAGAGGCCGGGAATCCAGGAACCGCTCAGTCTGCAAGGCTGGATGTCTCAGGAGTCCCAGTCTAGTGCTGAAGGCCCGAATGGATTCCAGGAGATCTGCTGGTCTCAGTACACGCTGGGATCCGAAAGGTTGATCACAGCAGCAAGACAAACTCACCAGATGAGAGAAGCAAGCCACAGGAGGAAATAAAAGGGACCAGCTCCCACTGCTGTGGCCTTAAATACTGCCTGCCAGCAGAAGGTAACACCCACATTTGGGGTGGGCCATCCAGGTTGAGGTGGTCCAATCAGAAGACCCTTTTCTCTTATTTGTTCCTTAGTCCAGTCAAGTTGACACCCAGGATTAACCATCACAGATACATGCATGGCCATGTTTATTTCAGCTCTCTTCACAATAGCAAGGAGCTGGAACCAACCCAAATGCCCCTCAACTGACGAGTGGATAGAAAAAATGTGGTACATCTACACAATGGAGTTCTATGCAGCAGTAAAGAAAGATGACATCATGAGCTTTGCAGGAAAATGGCTGGAGTTGGAAGACATCATGCTGAGTGAAGTAACACAGTCCCAGAAAAACAAACGACAAATGGTATCCCTCATCTGTGGATGCTAGTGCCAATTACCTAGTTGTAAGTATTTCTTGTGTAGGGCCCCCTGAGCTTTTGTCCAAAGTAGTGAACTTCTGCTCAAAACAGTCAACTTCCTCATGGAGAATATTGAGAAAGGCTGAGAAAGGGATGAAAAGCATGTTTGGCAGAATGCATGAGCTCTGGCAGGGTGGGGGAATGGGTGGGAACATGGGTGTAGATTTGTTAAAAAAATAAAAATAAATTTATGTGAAAAAAAATAAACTAAATGCAGCCTGTGTGGACTATGACACTGTTTGAAGTGGTAGGATCCTGTGCACATGTGTGTGCATGCAAGAGTACGCGAGAATTTATTTATACATAGTCAATTATGTAGAAAAAAAGAAATTTGATACAGTGCATAGAATAAACAATCTGAAGCCAAACAGCCATAACCTTGTCTTAATCATTTATCATTTATCCTTAATTTTTTTTTTTTGTCTCCCTGTAGCCCCAGCTGTTCTGGAACTCACTCTGTAGACCAGGCTGGCCTTCAACTCACAAAGATCAGTCTGCCTCTTCCTCCCAAGTGCTAGTATTCAAGGCGTGCGCCACTATGCTCGGCTATTTTTAATTTTTTTAAATTAATTTCTGTATGTGTATGAATGTACTGTCTGCATGTAGGCTTGTGCACCCATGTCGTGCAATGCCTCGGAGGTCAGAAGAGGGTGTTGGATTTCTCTGGAACTGGAGTTAAAGACAGTTCTCAGCCTCCACGTGGGTGCTGGGGATTGAACCCAGGTCCTCTGCAAGAGCAGTCGGTGCTCTTATCTGCTAGGCCATCTCTCCAGTACTATTTTTAATTTTTGAACTAATTATATATGACACACTTTTCTCACTCTGTAGAAAGGTGATAAAGGGGACACTTATCTCAGAGTGATTGTGTCTTGTACCAAAAAGATCACCCAACATATATATGTTGAATGAATGAAATTTTCTATTTATTACCATCCATTATTAACGAATAAAATGCTATAAAATCATGGCTTATTTGGCTTTAAAAAATAATTCAAGGGGCTGGAGAGATGGCCTAGTGGTTAAGCACGCTGACGGCTCTTGCAGAGGATCTGGGTTTGATCCCCAGCACCCACATGGCAGCCAAGAACCGTCTGAAACTCCAATTCCAGGAGAACTCCAGTTCCAGGGGAATCTGACACCCTCTTCTGACCTCCGCGGCATTGCATGTCACGGGTGCACAAACTTGCATGCAGACAATACATTCATACACATACAGAAATAAAAAAAAAATAATTCAAGGGTTTTTTTTTTTTTGACACGAAATCTCCCTGTAGCCCCAGATATCCTGGAACTCACTACATAGACCAGGTTGGCCTTGAACTCAGAGGAATACACTTGCCTCTGCTGGGATTAAAAACATGAACCACCACACCCAGATTAATTCTTTTTTTTTTATTATATATATATATATATATATATATATATATTGGTCTCTTTTTGAGACAGGATCTCCCTTAGCTCCGGCTGTCCTGGAACTCACTATGTACACCAGGCTGGCCTTGAACTCACAAAGATCCGCCTGCCTCTGCCTCCCAAGCGCTAGGATTAAAGGCGTGTGCCACCATGCCTGGCTTATTCTTACTATATTTTGAAAATCCCTCTGCCACTAAGTGGGTGCTGGATCCTCTGGAATTGGAGTTAAGGATAGGTGTTAACTGCCATGTGTGTGCTGGTACCCAAGCCTGGGTCCTCTGAGAGAGCAGCCAGTGCTCTTAACTGCTGAGCTATTTCTTCAGCCTCCCCTCAAATTTTATAAACTTAAAACAATAACAAAAACAATAACAACAAGCAGCCATGAGTGTACAGATCAGACTAAATAAATATAACTTGCATCTTGTCGTGCAGTGGGCTTTCAATGTGACATGGATCAGGGCTAGACAGTTGTTCCACCAAAATCATTAGCTTCAGCAGCTGGAGGCACTTAGCCTAAGAACCGTGTTCCACCAAACTGTGGTGGCACTCTCCTTTAATCCCAGCATTGGGGAGGCAGAGACAGGTGGACCTCTGTGAGATCAAGGCCAGCCTGGTCTACATAACCAGTTTCAGGCCTACTGGGCTACAGGGAAACTCTGTCACTCAGTCACAAACAAACAAACAAACAAACAAACAAAATCATATTAAGTTTATTGACCAGCAAAGACAATCCTCATACAAGAACTCTACAGTGCTCACAATTTACACAACATGTTCCCGTATCTATAACTCAAACTGTGAACAAAAAGGATTCATTGATAATCTATAAGCACTGCTTCCTACAAGGACAGCTGAGGATGGGGAAGTTGGTGAACAACATGATCTATCAAGAATGCAGTGCCTCAGAAAGTGAAGACAGAGGCACTAAAACAAACAAACAAACAAACAAACAGGCAAAAGCTTTTCACTAAAATAAAACAAGAGCTGATATTGTTGCAAGCTTCTGACATATATTGCTCTCTATCATTGTGAGTGTGTAAGCTGAGTATCAAATGAGAACATCCCACTTTGCAGATGGCTGTGCCTGGCAGGCCTGGCTGGCGGGAAAACTGTGAAATTACAATATTAGGTGATAGGGAGTCAAAAAGGAATCTTGAGTATGCCAGTAATCAATGGCTATTATGCTTCTTCTGCAGTGAAACTTGTTAATGGCCTTCTAAAATCAGAACAAGTATCTGGTAAGAGTGAGAAACCAGACACCTGGGAGGTGACTACAGGGGTCAAATAGTCAAGACCCTATACTTCAACTTCAAATCTAGTGCTCTGTCTGCTATGCCTCAACAAAGTCCTGAGGCTGTCCCAATTCAGAGCACCTGAAAGGCCGAAACAGCAGGACAGCAGAAGGCTGAACAGATTTTCTCAATCTAGCACAGTATGGCATTTTTCTTGTCACATCACTGTCTGACCTAATGGGTGTCATATCTAAGCTTTATTTTAAGTAATTATTTTTATTTTTTGTCTTTTTGAGACAGGGTCTCCCTATAGCCTCAGCTAGCCTAGAACTATATAGACCAGGCTGGCCTTGAACTCACAGAGATCCACTAGTCTCTGCCTCCCAAGTGCTGGGATTAAAGGCGTGTACCACCACGTCTGGCTAATCCTATTTTTTTTTTGTCTTTTCTTTTTTTTTTTTTTTTTGGTCTTTTTGAGACAGGTTCTCCCTGTAGCTCTGGCTGTCCTGGAACTCACTCTGTAGACCAGGCTGGCCTCAAACTCACAGAGATCCGCGTGCCTCTGCCTCCCAAGTGCTAGGATTAAAGCCGTGTGCCAGCACGCCCGGCATTTATTTATTTCTGTATGTGTATCAATGTACTGTCTGCATGCAAGTCTGTGCACCCGTGTCGTGCAATGCCGCGGAGGTCAGAAGAGGGTCTCGGATTCCCCTGGAACTGGAGTTCTCCTGGAATTGGAGTTTCAGACGGTTCTCGGCCGCCATGTGGGTGCTGGGGATCGAACCCGGGTCCTCTGTAAGAGCGGTCGCCGCTCTTAACCGCTAGGGCATTTCTCCAGCCCCTTTTTTGTCTTTTCAAGACAGGGTCTCCCTGTAACCCCAGCTGGCCTGGAACTCACTGTGTAGACCAGGCCGGCCTTGAACTCACAAAGATCAGCCTGCCTCTACCTCCCAAGTGCTAGGATTAAAAGCGTGCGCCACCACGCCCGGCTTTCCTATTGGGTTTCATACTAGAAGCTTGTCCAGATAACAGTGTAGAAAGGAAGTGGCCCCCTTTTCTGCTCATCAAGTGTCATGGCTGAAACCTCTGTAGCAAAGCAGGTTAAAAGAATAAAGCACAGATGTATTTGATGAGATTATTATGTTTTTTAGTTTGCTATTTGAGACAGGGCTTTCCTGTAGCCCCAGGTGTCCAGGAATTTACTGTCAACCAGGTTGGCCACAATCCCAGAGATCTGCCTGCCTCTGCCTCCCCAGTGCTAGGATTACAGGTGTAGATCACCACACCCAGCTTAGAATGACAGGTTTAAAAAATATATAAATTTCTTTTAAATTATGTGTATGTGTGTGTGTGGGTAGGTGCATGTGACTGTAGTTGCTCACAAAGGCCAGAGGAGGTTGCTACATTCCCAAGAATTGGAGTTGCAGGCCGTTGTAAGCCACTGGATGTGAATGATGGAAACCAAACTCCAGTCCTGTGCAAGAGCTAGTGATTGCTACACTGCTCTCCAGCCCCGCTGACAGTTTTATGTGGCATGGAAGACCTCAAACAGAAGACCCAGAAGGTCCAGGGTGAGCAATCTGTATTTATTCTTTTTTTTTTTTTGGTTTTTTTCGAGACAGGGTCTCCCTGTAGCCCCAGCTGTCCTGGAACTCACTCTGTAGACCAGGCTGGCTTTGAACTCACAAAGATCCGCCTGCCTCTGCCTCCCGAGTGCAAGGATTAAAGGTGTGCGCCACCACGCCCGGCTTCTGTATTTATTCTTAAGTGTGATGAAGCATGGACTGCCACATGCAATGAGAGTAGACAGAAGAACATGATCTAATGTTAAAAGACTGAGGAGAAACCCAGCAGGGTGTCTCTGTTCCAATTCCTGTTGGGCTGTCCTTCCTCTTGGGCAGGGGTAGGACCCCGCTGGATAGATCTTCTATCGGTCAAGAAGGCCAGAGAATCTCTTTATGTGAAACCTTCAAGGCAGAAAGTCAGGGGAAGATTAGGGTAATATTTTTAGACTTTATGGGTTGCTTTGTGGGGAAGTTAAAAATGAATAAATAGGCATGCTTCAGTGATCTGCCTTCAGAAAGATGTTCTAGTTTCTATGACTTGTCTGAACATTTGAGAAAAGGTGGGGGGGGGCACCTGGGGAGGCAGGAGAGAGGACAAGAGAAAAAGAAACTCTGCTTCTGAGACCTTCACATGAGGCATTATTTTCTTAGCCCCCAGATAGTTACCATTCATGGAGTACATCTTAACTGGCAGACCCTGTCCTCATCCGTTTTCATGTATTCATCTATTTAATTCCATAAGAAGCCTATGATGTGGGTCGGTTACTGTTCCCTCTGAAAAAGATGAGGAAACTAAGGAAAAGAAACAAAACAAAACAACTCCCAACAATCCAAAACATAAATTGGTTTTCATCAAGATGTATATAGCTTTTGTGGATCAAAGGGCGGTGTCAAGAGAGTGAAAAGACAAATCACAGAAGGGGAGAAGACATTTGCAAAACATCTAACCAGCAAGGGATTAACACCCAGAACATACTAAGAATTCTATCTTAAGCAGGGTGTGGTGGCACATGCCTTTAATCCTAGCACTTAGGAGGCAGAGCCAGGTGGATCTTTGTGAGTTCAAGGCCAGCCTGGTCAAGAGAGTGAGTTCCAGGACACCTGGGCCACAGGGAGACCCTGTCTCAAAAAAGACCAAAAACACAAACAAACAAACAAAGAATTCTATCTCAACAACAAAAAAGAAACAATCCAATTCCAAATAGGAAAAGGCCTTTCGAGACATTTATTTGAAGATAATAAACAAATGCTTCATCTTTCTTAACTATCAGCAGTATTTGATGCATTCACTACTTCCTTCTCCATGGAATATCTTCTTTCTGCATATCATGTCTGTTTTGCTCCTTTCCAGACTCCCCTGCAAATTCCTCTTTATGCTGATGTCTAATCTGTACAGCCTTAAGGCTCTGACTTTAGACAACAAAAATGCTCACATGGTCCAACTGAACTTAGACACATATATCAGACTATTCAACATTCCCGCCTGTTGATTAATAGGTTTTTCCTACTTAACCAAACCCAAACCAGCTCCTGGTGTCTACTCCAACCCAGTTTGTCACTCCATCTCACTAAATGACAACTCTATTCTTCCAAAGGCATAGGCCCAAACCCTTAGAATCATCTAGACTTCTTTTTCACATTGCATTCATGATATCAGCAAATCCTACTGGCTCTACCTTCTCCATTTATCCAGAATTTGACCAATTCTCACCTTCACCCCCAATCTTTTAGCTCTCACACAGACAACTTCAACAGCTGACAGGTCTCCCTTCTCCCCATTCCTGGTAGACTTTCATATAGAACTAAGAACACTTAAAAACCTGCCACTCCACTGCTTAAAATCCTCCAGTGGTTTCCTATCTTAGGGTAAAGTTCTATCAATTACACACCCCACCACCCTCTACCCGACCCTTTTTAAAAACTGGTCTGAAGCCACTTGCCTTGTTCTTACCTCAAGGAACTAGTCTACTTTTGTAATCCCTTTCTCCCTGGCTACATGCCAGCTGGGACTAAAGGAAGACCCTGTCTAAAAAAAAAAAAAAAAAAAAAAAAAGGAGATAAAGATAACAGCAGCGCGCAACAAACAATGCTTGCCGGGGATGGTGGTGCACGCTTATCCACATTTGGGAGGAGAGGCAGGGCGGGATGCCGTGTTGAGTTCAAGGCCAGCTGTTGTTCTAGTATAGCTATTAGGCCAGCTGGGACTAAAGGAAGGCCTGTCTCACAACAACAAGCAAAAGGAGCTTGCGGCATGGTGGGACATCTAATCCCTTTAGAGAGAGGAGAAGGAGAGCGGATGCTTGAGTTTCAAGGCCGCTGGTTACAGAGCAATTCCTGGCCAGCTGGACTAAAGGGAGAAGACCCTGTCTCAAAAAGACAGAAAACAAAACAAAACAAGACAAAAAAACTGGGGCCCACCGAGTGTGGATGCATACACCTTTAATCCGAGTACTCAGGAAGGGTAGAGGCATGCAGACCTCTGAGATCAAGGCCAGCCTAATCTATACAGTGAGTCAGCCATGTATATACCTGTATACAGGTATAGAGACCATATCAGAAAGGAGATGGGGGTGGGATGGAGAAGAGGGGAAGGAGAAAGAGACAGAGAGACAGAGAAACATGAGAATAGAATAATGTAATTTTGGTACCAGATGTGGTCAAAACCTAAATTATAGAATCAGAGGGTTTTGTGTTTTCCAATCTGATATTTCTCTGCATGATCAGCATATCCCTGTAAGAACTGGATGGTCCTTTATTACTAGGCCTCAGATGTAGCCTACAAGATAATAGCTTGAAAAGACATGCGCGCGAAGCTTTCTTTAAGTGTGTTTAATATAGGTATTAAAGAAAAGTATTTCTAATCCGCCGGGTCGGGTGGGCACGCCTTAATCCTGCCTGTGAGAGAGGTGCGTACCGGCAGATCTTTGTGGTTCAGGCCAGCCTGGTCTTCAGAGTGAGTTCCAGGACAGCTTGGAGCCCTCGTAGGGAGACACCTGTCTCAAAAAGACCAAAAAAATAAACAAAACGAATAAAAAAAAGAAAGAAAAATGTTATTTCTCCATATATATCACTTACCAATAGCATTCTACACTTACCTCGGCGCGTCTGGACTGAGTGATTCACTGCTCAAGTTCCAGTTAAAGCACTGAGTACTGCCCTTGCAGAGGACTGGTCTACGGGTTTCCATTCCAGCCCACAGGCGGCGTACTAGCACGTCTTTTATATCCTAGCAGTTGTACAGGGTCTGACACCCTCTTCTTGATCTGTTGCATGCACGCAGCATGGGTGTACAACCTTCATGCAACACTCTTATCACATAAAAAACTAAAGATGAAAAAAAGGCAGTTGACCAACAACAAAATTACATTCTTCCTTCATTATATTGAACATTTTAGGTTGAGGAGGAGAAATACTAGCTAAATCGACTGTTTCGGTTTTTAGATTTAAATTTTTTTTTATTAATTTTGATTTATTTTGTATGTGTATGAATGTACTGCTGCATGGCAGAGTTGTGCACCCGGCTGTCGTGCAATGCGAGGTCAGAAGAGGGTTCTTGATTCTCCTGGAAGTGAGTTCTACTGCATTGGGTAGTTCAGACATTCACCCATGCCGGGCGTGGGGCGCCCTTTAATCTAGCATTGAGGCAGAGGCAGGCGGTCTTTGTGAGTTCAAGGGCAGCCTGGTTCACAGAGTGAAGTTCCAGGACAGCTGGCTACAGAAAGACCCGTCTCAAAAGACCAAAAAAAAAAAAAAAATTCAACATAAGCTTTGCCGTCTGTGATTTGCTACTATTTAACCTATATGCCATAGTTTCGTCTTTTACATTTAAGCAAGATAAATGACTTTATGGCTAATAATGAGGTATGAGGGTTAAAGAATAGTCAAAGATGGAACCACACAGAATTCCATCGCAGCCTGTGCGACTATATAGCTATGCTTAAGAAGGAGTTCTTGGGGTGGAGAGATAGCTAGCGGTTAAGAGCCCGACGCTCTTGCAGAGGACCCGGGTTCGATCCCAGCACCACACTGGGGGCTAAGAACCGTCTGTAGCTCATTTCCAGGAGAACTCAGTTCCAGGGGAATCCGAGACCTGTTCTGCGCGCAGCATTGCACGGAACAGGGTGAACAGACCTGCATTGCGACAGAATTCAATACACGATTCACATACAAAAATAAAAAAAAAAAAAAAAGAGAATTCTTTTGTTGTAGAAATGGTGCCAAACAAGAAAAGTTCTATTCCCATAGAGAAGACCTTCCACTAGACATCCTATCATGATGAAATGATTACACAACCCAAAGGGAAAGGAACAATGCAGAGCTACAGAAAACCATTGCTCCTTTTCAATTTATGCACTTTTAAGAACTCTAGGCTATCAGTGCTTGAAGAGTTCAAGCATACTTTGTTCTAATACAGGCTTAAATTGTGTTGACACGATGTGCTTAAAATAAAGCTTAAATTTTTTCAGTTGCATAAGTTGAAAAAAAAATCTCATGTTGCTTGTTGTGCCTCAAGATACACCCTCTTATGCTTAGCACAGATGAAATCATTGCTTTA
The DNA here is from genome assembly GCA_009823505.1 of Rhizomys pruinosus. Taxonomy (NCBI): domain Eukaryota; kingdom Metazoa; phylum Chordata; class Mammalia; order Rodentia; family Spalacidae; genus Rhizomys; species Rhizomys pruinosus. The sequence goes on along the minus strand of VZQC01009253.1, from coordinate 2,452,064 downwards.
CTAAAAAGGCTCTATCTTACAAGAAATCAGAGAAGAGCCAGCCATGGTGGGCTACCGTTATCCGCACTCAGGAGGAAGAGGCAGGGGGATCTTTTTGAGGTCCAGGCCAGCCTGTTAAACATAGTGAGTCTCTAGGAAGTTGGACTACAGAAGGAGACCCCTGTCTCAAAGACCACCCAAGAAAAAAAAAAAAAGAGAAGAGGAAAAATCTTTTAGCAATTGAAGGGGCTTTTGGAGTTAGTTTAATTCCACCAATACATAATGTTACTTTATGGGTTATGAGGATGAAGTTGACTCCAGCCGGCATGGGTTGGCGCACACTTTAATCTAGCACTTGGGAGAGAGGAGGCAGGCGTCTTTGTGAGTTCGAAGGTCGCAGCCTGGTCTACAGAGGCGAATTCGCAGGACAGTAGGCGTACGGGAGACCCTGTCGTCGAGAAAGACCAAAAATAAAAGAAAGTGTGACACTCCCCCACTCGGTCACTTATTTTTTTTTTTTTTTTATTATTATTATTTGTCTATTTGATAAGAGCAGTTTTGTTACAATTGTTCATCTATATATTGTGTTAGCAGATATAGATTAGCTGTAAATGAAACATGCATGAATGTAGGCTTATATGATAAGGACACGATGCTGGGGCTGGCGGGCGATGTCTAGTGGTCTTAGAGCTCCAATGCTCTGCAGGGACCTGGGCGATTAGTCCAACCACATGGTGGCTAAGAACCCGTCTTTAACTCCAGTCTCAGGAATCGGCGACCCCTCTGCTGACCTCACGGCATTGCTGACACAGGTGCAACACTTACTGCAGGGACAAGTACTATAGCACATAAAAATTAATAATAAAAGAATAAAATCTACTAAAAAAAGACAGCTGTTGTACCCAGGGTTGTTGTGACCTCAACTTCTAGACCGACACTTGGAGGCAGAGCAGGGGGTTGGTTTCTTGGTTCAAGGCAGCTGGGTCACATAGTGAGTTCTAGGACGCTAGGTACAGGGAGATTCTGTGCTCAAAGCACAGAAAAAGAACAAGCCAAAAGCTAGATGCTTGCTTTAGACTTAATTACATATGATTCATTACTTTGAATGTGTGATGAGATGACCTACAGGGCCTGTTACTATACCTTTTTTTCAAGTTTACCTATGGATCTAGCTTCTAAAATATTGCAGAGACATATTTGTCTTATTTTTATTATGCTTTTTTTTTTTTTTTTTTTTTTTTTTTTTTTTTTATTTCATACATCATTTTCCAATCAGTTCAGGCTATATCCCCCTGTACCCTTCCCCCACCCCACCCCATCGCGATCTTGCATTCTGCCATAGTAAGTTTTCTGCCATCTTTCTCTGGCTTTTTTTTTGTTTTTTTTGTTTTTTTAACAATAGGTGTTTGTGAGTCACAGATCCTCATGTAAAACCAATTTGGCAAGCAGTTGTGCCCAACCACACACAGCTCAAAGGGCCCCACCATCAGCTGGAAGGGGGCTTGTCTGTTCAATCAAGTTGATCAAAATGAGTGTCCAGTCTATATTGTTAGTAGTTTCACCATTAACCAATCGAAGCCTTAATTTACCACGCCCCCTCTTCCGCAGATTGTTCCTAGGCTTAGAAAATGGGAAGTTGATGAAGAGCAGAAACTTATTTCTCNGAAGACCCTGCCATACTTGACAGAAGAAAATGTAGATCATGAATTGACATACCATCCAAACATCTGTGTCTATACCAAAGTAACCTACCATAACAATTAGTACTGTTTAAATACCCATATATCTAATTGTGTGTGCTTCATTAGTAGGATCGAAAGGCTATATATTATACTGTTTAAATACCTAAATATCTAATTGCATGCGCTTCATTAGTAGGATCGAAAGGTTAAGCCTGGACAAGCTGGCAGCCCATGAATGATGACTATTTTATATGTATACTTATGAACCTCTTCTCAAAGGGACACAGTTGAAGATTTTATTTTGAATAAATAGGACTGCTTTTATGACCAAACTCTGAAAATGCTTTATTAACCTTTCACAAATGTATACTCAAGGAAAATTACTCACTCTTTGCCCACATTCTTTTCTTTTCTTTTTTTTTTTTTTGAGACAGGGTTTCCCTGTAGCCCCAGCTGTCCTGGAACTTGCTCTGTAGACCAGGCTGGCCTTGAACTCACAAAGATCCGCCTGCCTCTGCCTCCCGAGTGCTAGGATTAAAGGCATGTGCCACCACGCCCGGCTGCCAACATTGTTTTCAATGGCTATAGTACATCTGCTAATGACCTTCAAAAGCAAATTGTGAAGACAAGAAAGGATTATCATATGCGTTATTTTCTACCCAGTGACTTCAGAATCTGGTAGCGTAACCACAAAGTAGCATAACCAGCAAATCTTAAACAAGTTTCAAAACTTTCCTTTATAAGTATTTTTCCTTTGATCAAATCTTTTCTTGGACAGAGGCTGCTCATTTAATTAAAAGTTCAGTTCAAGGAAGGCACTTTCTCTTTAACCAGTAATTTTTTTTTTTATGTGTATGAATGTATTGTCTGCATGTAGGTCTGTGCACCCGTGTTGTGCAATGCCACGAGGTTGGAAGAGGGTCTCGGATTCTCCTTGAACTGGAGTTCTCCTGGAATTGGAGTTACAGACGGTTCTCAGCCGCCATGTGGATGCTGGGGATTGAACCTGGGTCCTCTGCAAGAGCAGTCAGTGCTCTTAACCGCTAGGCCATCCCTCCAACCCCAGTATTTTATCTACAGAGCCATTTGAGACTCCTAGGAATATCCCAAGACAAAGGATGGTGTTGGTATGCTTTTTCTGTCAGGAAAGCAGTATCAGTTAACAAATATAACCTTCTATATCCAGTGGGAATGGTGAAAACGGACATTTTAATCCTAGCACTCAGAAGGCTAAGTTAGGAGGATGGCTATGAGTTTGATGCCAGGCTGGGCTACATAGTGAAATGCTGTCTCAAAGCAAACAAATGAACAAACTACCAGCAGACATTTTAAAATCAAACTTTTTTTTTTGGTCTTTTCGAGACAGGGTCTCCCTGTAGTCCCAGCTGGCCGGGAACTCACTCTGTAGACCAGGCTGGCCTTGAACTCACAAAGATCCGTCTGACTCTGCCTCCCAAGTGCTAGGATTAAAGGCATGCGCCACCATGCCGGGCTAAAATCAAACTTGCTTTAACTCTGACAAGTTATCATGTGAGGTACTCAAACAACTAAAAGTTAGGTTAATTACTCAAAAGATTGCCTAGACAATACCTTTTTAAATCTTTACATCAAGTGCTGGAAAAAAAGTACAGACAGAGGAAAAAAAAGGATTTCTTCCTTTCAGCTATCAATCCATGTTGCAAACAACACAATATAAAATATAAAAAGGTACATACAAAAATATGTAAGGAAGCATAGATTTTATTCGAGATTTTTTTAAGCTTAGAAGGACAATGATACAGACATTTGCAAACCTACAGTTGAATTCTTGTAAAATCCTTTAAAACAACGATAAAAAGTTGATGTGATAAAATACAGAATGTGATTAATAAAGAAAATAATGGCATTTGCACATATTCATAACAGCCAAGAGGCAGATGCAACCCAAATGTCCACCAGTAGATGAACCAACCACAAGGTGTGGCACAAGTATAGACTTATTTAGCTTTAAAAAAAACAAAATTCTGCCTTTAATCCCAGCACTTGGGAGGCAGAGGCAAGTGGATCTCTGTGAGTTCAAGGCCAGCCTGGTCTACAAAATGAGTTCTAGGATAGGACAGCTAGGGCTATAACGAGACCCTGTCTCAAAAAGACAAAAAAAAAAAAAAAAGAAAAATTCTACTACATGCTAAAAAATACGATGAACCTTAAGAACAAAACTGAACACAGAATGGTGCTTGCCAGGGACTGTGGGGAATGGAGATATAATCTCAAATCTTTAGTCAGGATAGTAAATATAAAATGAAAACGTATCTGAAAGAATATTTCCAAAGGTTATATTTTTTTGGGGGGGGTGCTACTGTGGAAAGAACCCAGTGCCTGGTACATAGCGGGAAAATAATCTGCCATTGAGCAGACTTTATCTATCTATTTATTTATCTATTTATTTATCTATTTATTTATTTACTTTTGGTCTTTTTTGAGACAGGGTTTCCTTATAGCCCCAGCTGGCCTGAAACTCACTCTGTAGACCAGGCTGGCCTTGAACTCACAGAGATCCACCTGTCTATGCTGGGATTAAAGGCGTGCGCCACCATGCTCAGCTTAAAGGCGATTCTTAGCTGCCATGTGGGTGCTAGGAATCAAACCCCAGTCCTCTGCAAGAGCAGTCTGTGCTCTCAACTGCTGAGCCCATCTCTCCAGCCCCTGAGCAGACTTTACAGACTTTAAAAACTTAATAACTAAGCCTTGTCAGACATGGTGGCAGAGGCAGGAGGATTACTGCAAGTTTAAGATCAGCTCTGTCTACATAGCAAATTCTAGGCCAGCTAGTTTTAATGTCTCAAAAAATAACAACAAAAAAAGCCAGGTGTGATAGAACACATTTAATCTCAGCACTTTGAAGGTGGAGGCAGGAATATCAGGAGTTTAAGGCCAACCTCAGCTACATAGTAAGGTCAAAGCTAGCTTAGGATCTGACAGCCTGCCTTAATAAACCAGCATAACTCATTGAGCAGCCCATACATTTCTATTTTTAGTGTTCACAATTAATAATGTAAACAAGTGCAATGTCCCCTAAAATAATGACAATTTATACTGTATATAAACTTAGTGTGTTCACATTTATTTCAGGCTGTCTCGAGAAATACAGTTAACCTTATTCTCTCAGATGAGTATACCAATGTAGGAAACCTGCAGGAAAGAAAACACTGGGAAAAGAATAAAACTAGGATAAAAAAAAATCCATGGGATAAATATGTTGTAGAACCAACTCCACAGCTGAATTATTCACACGAGCCCCAATGGGTTCCCAGTCCTATTTTAAATTATGACCTAAGTTTGCTGATGTGACAAAGACTGGGGGGACAGAACAATTGTGAATCCCTTCTACATGCACAGCTTCTTGTTAGTCTGCATTATTTAACCACCGTCTAACCTGTTGCAGGTGTTAATACCAAAAGGATACATTGCTACTGGTTATCACTTTTGAGTTTGGCCATCCTTTCATGTCTTTTTTAGAACTCTTGTCTTACAAATGAAACAAAATGAAAAAAAAAAAAATCCATATAGTTGACCACAGCGATGCCAGTTATGATACGAGGCTGGCTGTACAATACACTTATTAGAGCTGAATGATTTAAAATCCAGAGCAGTAATGAACAAAAATTAAGAACTTTATTAAATATTCCTCTGCAAAGCACTGATGTAAAATATGATGACTTAACCCACTTCTACTATATCACCCTGTTTTTGCAAACCAAAAAGAACTTTTAAAGTGAGCTCTGAAATGTAGCACATTTAATAATAGGAAAAAGGTATTAGTTTCTGAAACAAGAGTTTAAAATTACTTAGTATTAGAACCAGAAGGCAAAGCAAAAATGCCCTTCAGAAAGTGTGACTAAATTCACTTACATGAGACTGACACAATGTATTAAGAGTATTTTAGGGGCTGGAGAGATGGCCTAGCGGTTAAGAGTGCCAACCGTTCTTACAGAGGACCCGGGTTCGATCCCCAGCACCCACATGGCGGCCGAGAACCGTCTGAAACTCCAATTCCAGGAGAACTCCAGCTCCAGGGGAATCCGACACCCTCTTCTGACCTCCGCGGCATTGCATGACATGGGTGCACACACCTGCATGCAGACAGTACATTCATACACATACAGAAAAAAAAAAAAGAGTATTTTAAAAAATAAAACTCATTACTTTTAGAGGAAGGTTGTTTTTGAGGAGAGGATGGGTTCGTTTTGTGACTAAATTGCCTCTTCTTAAAACACACATCTTTATCTATTTTATTATCTGATAACAAGTCATAAGAACAATTCCCTTACTGGCAATTAATTATAACCATATAGAATTTTCTATTATCAGAAATTATTGTGGTATTGGTTAACGAGACTTTATATTATTACCAAATGTTGTCACTCTAATTTTGGAAACATTAATCACTCAATCCATTAACCAGCACACATATAAAAAGAAGTGAATCTTGGTGAGCACAGGATGTGTGGTCCAGCCTCAGTCTTCTTCAGTCTTCACACTCTTGATGTTCCAGGAATGATGCGTGAGTTTAGGTTGGTTCTAGGATAGGCCCAGGGGCCTGGTTTGATCTGGGATCCCTGGGACCATACCTAGAACAAACCTAAACAAAACCAGACTCCTTGGGAGTGCTTTCATCTCAGGTGGACTTCTGGGTTTTACACCCATAGGAATCTCCAGGACTGTGTCAGGGCCATACGCCAACCTTTAAGGGATAGGAGTGACATTTCTGGAGCCTTCTATATGTACTGTCACATGCTAGTACTGTGCCTAAGTAAGCTTTGTTTAAGTCACAGTATGGACAAGGTGTGAAAAAGTGCAGAAAATACTTTGATTTAGAAATGGAGTCAATTTCCTTAAGTGCTTAACCAGAAAGGAGAAAAAAAGGAAGTTATAAAAGATTAAACTTATAAATAACATTATCTACAACCACATCTCATTTTTAAGACTGTATAGTCACAAGTAAGCAGATCCTAAATACCATTCTATTTATTGGCTCATAGGGATAAAACTAATTTCACAGCATTTTAAAAATATCATCTGTATGTTAATTTATCACACATTTAAAGTTAGGCATAAAATAAATTTCTCTGATTCCTGCTAAATTTTGCATACAAAATTTAGGAATTCATTCATTCTCTTTGGTTTCTGGCAATCACCAAGAAGAATCACTCTCCTTTCACAGCTGATGCAAAGAGCAGCACCATCAATCCACTGGCTCCCCATCTCTCCTGCAATGGCAGTTTCCACTTGAGAACTGGTCTGGATCATGCTTTTTTTTTTTTACAATTATTATTTCATAAGTCCCTTCTATTATATAGATAACTGAAAGGCAACTTCATGAAGTATAATATGAAGCAGACTGATATACCTGTCACTGTATGTGATGAAAGCATGAATCATGGTTACCAGAACACAGTACATATGCTGGTGAAAAGAAAATTCTAGACAGATTTTAATTTTACTTGAAAATGTAATATATAAATTTCATATTTTCTTCATTAAAGACAGGAAGGTCATCTTACTGCAGGTAATAAAGGCTAACTTAGGCATGTCAAATAGTGAACAGCGGTGGGAATCTAGAACCAACACTGACAAGTCATGGTAAAGTTTTGATATATATACTTCATTTGGTTGAATGAAAGCAAAGATGCTGTTTAAAAAGTAAACATATTAAATTAATAAATTCTTTGTAGCCTAGAGTCTATAAGCCCATTACTTCTTCTTCTTTTTTTTTTTTTTTTTGGTCTTTTCGAGACAGGGTCTCCCTGTAGTCCCAGCTGTCCTGGAACTCACTCTGTAGAGTAGGCTGGCCTTGAACTCACAAAGATCCGCCTGCCTCTGCCTCCCAAGTGCTAGGATTAAAGGTGTCCACCACCATGCCTGGCTTGGCCTAGATTTACCTTTTATTTTTTTATTGAGGTTTTGTGTATTTCATACAAAATTTCTTAATCAAATCTTAACCTGCTTCCTCCTCCCTGTCCCCCACCCTGCCAGAGTTCATGCATTCTGCCATAGGTGACTTTCATCTTTTTCTCAGTTTTTTTTTTTTTTTTTAATTTTTGGGTACAGAAGTTTACTGTTTCGGTCAGTTATTTGGCCCAGTCTTTTTTTTTTTTTTTTGTTGTTGTTGCTTTCTACCTTATTTTTTATTTTTGTCTTTTTGAAACAGGGTCTCCCTTTAGTCCCAGCTGTCCTGGAGCTTGATATGTAGACCAGGCTGGACTTGTACTCAGAGATCCACCTGCCTCTGCCTCCTGAGTGCTGGGATTACAGGTGTGCGCCACCACGCCCGGTTTTTTACCTTATTTTTTGAGAGAGAGTCAGTCTCTCACTGATTAGGTCAGAGTGGGTCACCATTGAGTTCTGGAGATCTACCTGATTCTGTAACCTCCCAGCATTAGGGTTATTGTGTATACCCAGCTTTTACATGGACACTGGGGATCTGAACTCAGATTCTCATGCTTATGCTTATGGAGCAAGTATTTTACTTACTGAGGTGTCTCCCCAGTCCCAAAATTAATATAAAAAACACTAAGGTATATAGTTCATATATTGTTAGAAAACTGGGATATCTGAATGTCTCAATCCTTCATCAAGTTAGACAGTTCTTACTAAATAAGTCATGCTTGGTTTGAAACTATCAAATTAGTAATTCTTGAATAAAAGTCTTGGTGAGCAGAATTCAGAATTCATAGTACTAACACAAATTTTAAATGTGTGTACTGAATGAATATCAATGAACAAAACAGTTAACAGTTTCCTGAAATATACACAATGACATATAAAAATGATTAGTCAACCTCTCTTTTACAGTTGAATTCGTTAGTGGAGAGTCCTAAAAATAGGAGTATATAAAAACTAAATTAATATTTCAAATGTTTGGCAATCATATATTCAACCAAGTACTTTTTTTTTTTTGGTCTTTTTGAGACAGGGTCTCCCTGTAGCCCCAGCTGTCCTGGAATTCACTCTGTAGACCAGGCTGGCCTTGAACTCACAAAGATCCGCCTGCCTCTGCCTCCCAAGTGCTAGGATTAAATGCGTGCGCCACCACGCCCGGCTCAACCAAGTACTTTTAAGCAAGTTCTTAATAAAGAAGTAAGAGGCAAAAGAATTCTAAGCAGACTCACAGGTATTACCAAGTCCATGCATGTGACTGACAGAAAAGCTCTTGGCCTTTTTAAAGTCTACTTACTCTTTAGACCCAATTCTAGTAAGCTTGGCAATCTGGTTTCTCAGTCCACAGCAGATTAGAAGCAGCAAAATTAGGGGCCTATTGCAGGAGGCAGGGACACAAGACAGCAGCAAAAGTGACAGTTGATTATAAAGAAAGAGAAACTGTGAAAAAAATAGACATAACTCAAAAAGCACAGCAATGTGAAGTTACACAGTAAAGGAACACATTACATTTTCTCTGTTGTTCCCTGTGAGTGAACTTGTTTATCTCCACTCTAGGAACTGATATCCCTTTTTGCTTGTGGTATTTGGTTTAGGGCCCAAAATCACTATGAAGATCAGCCTGGCTTTGAAGTCACAGAGATACACCTGCCTCTGCTTATTAGGTGGCGAGATTAAAGGAGTATGCCACCATGCCAAACTGGAACTGATATTCTGTTTTTTTTTTTTTTAATTTATTTTTTTATTTTTTGTCTTTTTTATGTGTATGAATGTACTGTCTGCATGTAGGTTGGTGCACCCATGTCGTGCAGTGCCGCAGAGGTCAGAAGAGGGCTTTGATTCCCCTGGAACTGGAGTTAAAGATGGTTCTTAGGCGTCATGTGGGTGCTAAGAACCGAACCCGGGTCCTCTGCAAGAGCAATCGGCGCTCTTAACCGCTGAGCCATCTCTCCAGCCCCTGGAACTCTTTTTTTTTGGTCTTTTTGAGACAGGGTCTCCCTGTAGCCCCAGCTGTCCTGGAACTCACTCTGTAGACCAGGCTGGCCTTGAACTCACAAAGATCCGCCTGCCTCTGCCTCCCAAGTGTGGAACTGATATTCTTAAAGAAAAGGATAAACTTTCTGTACCCTCTAGGAAAAAAGTGGAGAAGTAGAAAGTAAATTTTATTATAGACTGTTAAATTCAGTGATTAAACAGGTTTCAGTTCCCTGAAAGATGAACTGATTCAAGTTGATCACCTGGTGATAAAGACAGCATTTGCACCTTCAAGTTCTAATCTAGGCATACACTCACAGATGTATGCCTATAAGCAGAATTGGAAAAATCACTCTTTATGGTTTGTTTGGCTGTTATTTGAAGCATGTTATCCACTTTAGTTCAAACAAAAGGTTAGCTGAGCCAGGCCTTAGTCTATGGTATCTAGTTGTATGCTATGACCACACCAACACAGTTACCCTCCACCCCCACTTAGCAAAATGTTTTATATTTTACATGGGAAGAAAATAGTTAATTACAAGGTAAAATGAAGTCTTGGGTAACTACTACTGCTGCTGCTTTTTTTTTGGCTTTTGGAGACAGGGTCTCCCTGTAGCCCAAGCTGGCCTGGAACTCGCTATGTAGACCTTGCTGGTCTTAAACTTACAGAGATCCACCTGGCTTTGTTTCCTGAGTGCTAGGATTAAAGGAGTATGCCATCATGTCCAGTGCTTGTGCTTTATTTTTGACACAGGACCTCACTTTGTAATCTGGCTGACCTGCAATTTGTCATCAGAGTTGCAGTAATCTTCCTGCCTTTGCTTTCAGAGTTCATGAGTCACTCTACACCCAGGTATGAAACCTATATTCTTCAATGTCCTTAGGAATTTATGTTAAATGTGTTTCTTTTTCCTGACTTGCTTGTCATCAGTTCCTGATGAAATATATTCAGAAGCTGTGAATACAATTAGGGTTTTTTTTTTTTTTTTCTGGTCTTTTTGAGACAGGGTCTCCCTGTAGCTGAGGCTGTCCCAGAACTCGGTATGTAAACCAGGCTGGTCTTGAACTCACGAAGATCCACCTGCCTCTGGCTCCCAAGTGCTAGGATTAAAGGTGTGCGCCACCACACCCAGCTTTTTTTTTTTGGTCTTTTTGAGACAGGGTCTCCCTTTAGTCCCAGCTGGCCTGGAGCTCATTCTGTAGACCAGGCTGGCCTTGAACTCAGAGATCCACCTGCCTCTGCCTCTGCCTCCTGAGTGCTGGAGTACAATTGGCTTTAACAAGGACTTTATAAAGTCAGACAACACAAATACACAAACAGCTTGTGGGGGAAAAAATAACAAAAACAAAAACAAAACAAAAAACACAGGATGGAAAATCAAGACCAGTTAAGAGTTTGGTTCTAGATCTACCAGATAGTAGGGTCTCACGGAAGCAGACACAAAAGGATTTAAGGCCTGATAACTAGATCTGGATCACTTACGGTCCTGATTTTCCTAGCAGCATGCAGACAGAGGGTAGCATTCCTGTTTTCAGGAGTGACCTATGGAGCCTCTCACTTGTATTCTTCCTTGAGTTTCATATTAGTCCTGGTAAAACAAACTTTGGTAATGTTTGCATTAAAAGCTCTAAGAATACTATTACTAACAATAATCATATGTACAATTTGGAAAATATAATTATAAGTTTTCTCCAAAAAATATTTTTTTAGAGGGCTTCTGGGTATGAAATGAGTGATGAAAACTAGTTAAAACCTTGGTATAAGGGAAATAGTCCTAGAAAAGTGATGCCACCACTTATATCATCGTTTACATATAAGGTATTCATATATATATGAATATATATATTGTATATATATATTATACATATATATATGTATATATATATATATGTAGCAAGAACTACATAAACTTTATGGGGTCTCATTCTAAAACAAGTAAGAATTACAGAATGTGGTCTAAAATCTGCATTCAAAATGGGACTTCTGGTTTGTTCTGACTCAGGTATCCACTAAGACAACTGAGTTAGAATACTATAAGATACTGTAAGAGAAAATTAGTCAAGAAAATTTCACAGAGAAAATAGTGCTTTATCTTGGAAATATTTTAAATGATTAAGGGAACTTGAAAATTACATTAAAAAAGAACATTCTATTAAAGTTCTAAGATTGTTAAATCATGATTTCAATAGGCAGAATTTTCATGACACTAAGTAAGAGCTAGTGGATGAAACAGGAGATGGGAAGGCAGAATTTCTGACTCAGGTTAATATTTCAGAATTCAAAAGTATCTACTCAGAAAGCACTGCATAAAACAGAAAATATTATGAATACATTTCTGACAAATTGATATCCTTGAAACAAGATACAATAAATAATTTAAAAAGGTTATACTCTAATCCTTCCTGTATTGGTTATAGATTGACAACTATCACCATTTTAAACCCAAGGTTTACATATGGAGTTGTCAAACTAATTTAAATAAGAAAGTAAAACCTTAAGTATTATAATTTAGGCATGTAAAGGTCAGTTATAATAAAAGAACTTTCCATTTTCCTAAATTTAGCTTTTTTCTATGTCCAACCCAAAGTATTGCTCCTAACATGTTAATATTGTTAAGTGCCAGAATTTGGCAAAAGGCAAATATATATATATTGTACAAAGTCTATTCATATAAAGTAGAAGATTTTCTTAGGATGAAAAATAATTAAAAAAACCCTAAGTGTAAGTAAGTGTACTCACTAAAAGCAGTAAATTATAGAAACTCATTATTTCCTTTCTGGGATACCAATATAAATTACATTTTCCCCAAATAATGTCAATATACTCTGTCAGTGCTTAGGAGCAACAGGTTTCAGAAACAGACTATGTCTGAAAACAATCATAGCACAAAACAGATGAGACTGCTTAATATGGAAAGCAGTCTCTTTGAGAGGTACTCATAATAAGAATAAAGAGACAGGATGCTTTTCAAGAAATCTGACAGGGCCGGGCGTGGTGGTGCATGCCTTTAATCCTAGCACTTGGGAGGCAGAGCCAGGTGGATCTCTGTGAGTTCAAGGCCAGCCTGGTCTATGGAGTGAGTTCCAGGACAGCCAGAGCTACAGGGAGATGCTGTGTCAAAGAGACCCCCCCCCAAAAAAAAAAGGCTGACAGGTTTCCTGAGTCTCTTTAAGATACTACAAAGTAGAAAACAGCAGGATCGTGACCTAATATGGCCGCAGCACGGTTATCTCTAAGTAAACTAATATAAAGACCTTTCTTCAAGTTTGGAAATGGGGTCTTTGCCTAGATGGATACTGCTTTGACATCATTTCCATATGGCACCTTAAAATGAACTACTGAACATAGGTATGAAAAAGTAAACATAAGAAATATACTATAATAATAAAATACTTTCTAAAACTAAAAAAAAATATATATATATATACTATAGTCCAAACACCTCTGAAACTACTTTTAAGTTCCAAACCCCAGCACACATCAGTTGTATTAATTAAATATTTTTATTTAGAACCTGTACCTTTGTTTTAAGACTGGTATAAACAAAAATAAAATACAAACAACTTGTTATTAACATAAAAGGTGCAGTTACTAACTCCAAGGATACAGTGAAAAGGACTCATACTAAATATTTGTGTTCTTGCAAGAGAATTACCCTAGTCACCTTGTAGTAGCAAATTCTGGCAAGAAATGGTAAATTTATTTTTTATTAAAAGTACTTAAAGAATTACCAAGATTATCAATTGTGCCACAAATAAAACAGCAGTTTACTCAGAAAAGCCCTTACCTTTCTCTATATTCCTAAAAGATCTGCATTTATAGGTATTTACTAATTTCAGATCAGCTGTTCAAATCAGGATTCTTCCTGTCAATTCACATCTTAGCTTTTATATATAATAAACGTACACTCATTTCCCCTTTCCAGTCCTGAAGTAAACACTTTTGTAAAAAGAACAATCTAAAGTCACTTAATTTTGGCTCTTATTTTTCTTCTACCTCATTATCACTTCCTTCAGTTATTTGTTCTTCCTCCTCATCACCAAAAGTCTGTTCCTGCATGGTGGTGAAGGAGAGAGATCTAGCAGCGACTTCTGCAGCCAGGCCAGCAGTGAAGGTAAATTCCGGTGACAACTGTAGTCGTGCCAACCTCTGCTTAATGGAGAGCTGTAGAGAGTCTCGGGGAGCTGTAGCAGCAGTGGCCCCACCACCCAACAACTGAACTTCCTCTTCACTCTCATACTGGGGGCACATCCTTTCTTCGGCTCCTCGGACGAAGACCTCGTGTGCACAGGTGTCTGTGTCTCTGTGTGCACCCTCTGCAGGTTTAGGACAGACACACTCAGCCCTACTGATTTCATCCCCACTTGCAGGGGGTTTACTAGTTTCCTCTTCAGTATCATTTTTATCCACTTTTCCTGTATCTGAATTCATGGATGTTTCTGAATTATTTATGGGTTCCACTGGGTCTACAGGAGACAAGGATTTCAACACAGCTTCAAAGAAAAAAAAAAACAGAAAGAAAAGTAAAAAGAAAAATAATAACTAAGGACTCAACAATGATTGAAACTTTAAACTTCCAGTAGCTTAAAAAATAACAGTAAATGAGAGCTCAATAAAAGTTTCTAGTAAAATCAATGTAAATTTAGAAATTTGGGGAGCTTTATAAGAGATAAAATACCTAAGAAATGAGATAGGGACTTGCTGAAGAATTTTAAGTTCAAAGGCAGTGGTTCTCAAAGCATGGTCCTTGAATCAACAGAATCAACACAGATCCTAGTGTCTGATCCTAGATGAGTGACCTGGATGCTCTGGGAGTGGACATCAGCATGTTTATAAGCTTCTACCTGATCCTGATATAATGAAGTTTGGGAATTACTGCCATTAAAGAAAAAGCAGTGTGGTTTTCACCACAAAGATAATGAATTAAAGTGATCCAGATAATGGCATCTTCATCATCTATTTATATCTATATATCTATATCATATATACATTTACAAGGTCAAAACAACAGGAAAAAAATGTAACATACAATTCAACTTTCTTGTCAATCACCTAACAAAGCCCTAATAGAAATAAAGCATACTTCTACACATTTTGTAGTGCTACATAAAAATACAAATGAAATAAAATGTGCATTTAAGACCAACTCTAAACAAAGTATAACACATAAATATAATGTAGATCCATACGGCAGAAGTTGTCCTTGCAAGGAAAATGAAGTTTTATTTAGCCCCTCTTGATGTTAGTAGGCAGTGGGTTGCTTGCTAGGCAGTCTCTCCTCCCAGCATGAGGGGTTAGTACAATACAATATATTAGGAAGCATGACGGAAGGAAGACAGTGCTTCTTGAAGATCTGGCGTATATTTAAAAAATACTTTTGTAAACGTGTCCATTCCAAGAAACATCCCTATGCTGCAGTAACTCCACTAGAGAAGCAGCAACAACAGAAAAAAATGGCCACAGCAGGTTCCAGTGTAGAATTTCCCTCTCTAATTCCATTCGGACTTTACCCCTGTAGGCAGAGATGAAAACAACTCTGGAAGATGTACTGAACATTTTCACGGGAAAAGCATTTTTATGGTATCAGCAGATCTTTATGCATTTTCACAGACTATAAGGAATTACTGCCTTTTCAAATGCAAACTGAATCAAAAGAATACCCCTGAAAATGAGACACATTTCTCATTTGTCCATGATGTTAATCAGTAAATTTAAAGCTGTATGAAGCAAATATATTACAAAAGATACAAGCTTATAATGACTTCCAGTATTTCTGCACACTTTTAGTACATCAATCTACTAGGTCTTAAGAAATATACCACATCAGAAGTTTGTTAATATTCATGAATCAGTCTTACTAAATGAGGGAGACAGAATATATGTAAGGGGAGGATCAACTGGAGAGGTTAGAATGTATCTCTAAGGGAGGAGACAGTTTTGTCTGTTGCTTTATATGCTATAGACATAGCAATAAATAGTGGCAAGCATATAATAGGTATTTAATAACTACTTGTTGAGTCACAATTTGCTGAATAATGCTATTGGGGAATAAAAGCCAGAGAAAGATAGAGATTTAGTTATAGAGACAACAAACCTGAACACCGAAAATGATAGTTCCTAAAACACAATATCAATCTCTAATTCATGAACAAGCAGATTATGGGAACTCTATTGCTGTTTCTGAAAAGTTTGCCATTTTCCTTCTCTACTGCCTGAGACTTTCTTTAATCTCAACTACATGTCTCTCTGGTAGTGGAGGTGGCAGGCTTGGAACTCAGAAGAATCACATAGGAGACACTGGTAGGACAGTGTGGTAGAGAAGACAGAGTTCTTGGTAAAGAGATCAGCATAAATTTTCTTCATGAATTATACTATTATAATTGGATGGACTTTAAGTTGAAGAAGATATTTGAATTAGAAAGAGTGAGAAATCCAAGTGGACACAAGGGCTTCCTCTGCTGAAAATGCAAGTACAATAAGAAAGATGGAACCATTGTAATTTTAAGACAGAGGCCATTATTAATGTGCTGTTTGAGAAAAGTCTGGAAAGAGGTGACAAAATAGCTTAGGAAAAAAGGTCCTGAAATAGAAATCAGCGAAGAGGCCATTCTGGATGCACACACATGACCTAGTGTGAAGCCAATGGGAAGAAAGAAGAAAGGTGAAACCAAGAAATGCAAAGCTGGACTAGAGAGAAAGGGAGGGTTCATAAGAAAAAAAAAGAGGAGAACCATAGGGAGCTTTCCAGAACAGGTGATCTATATACTTCTAGTGAGACAGGGCAAGTCAGATAACTGGCTTTGAGTGACCAAAAAGATATTCTAAAATGGACCAGAAGATTCCTACCTTCTTCTAAATCCAAAGGAATTAATTCAGCTAGGGATGAGCTTAGTTGACATTGTCAACTATCAAGTTTCCCTTCATTCCTTCTCACCCTCTCATGAAGTATGACTGAAGAAAGAAGTGAGAGCAGCGTGAAGAAGTTAAGGGTAGTCTCTGGTACTATCAGTCAGCCAACCATGTCCAAACTTGAATACGAAGTCAGTGCACACAGAAACGCCTTCTCTACTTCTGTATACTAAAGTGCTCAAATCATTTAACTCAAATGAAGCAGCCAAATGGCCCAGATCTTAATGCATATTTTACTATTAAACATTTAGTAATTGTGTTTCACTAAGGTACTTTAGAGAACAGAGTTTAGAATCTCAAATTAATTAATTTCTTTGTCTCATTTTCTTTTTCCCAGAAAGGGTCATGTTATATAGCCCAGTTAGTACAAACTTGTTATGCAGTCCAGGGAAACTCAAACTCATGATCCTCCTTGCCCCAACCTCCTTGCTGTGATTACAAGCATGTGCGACCATGGATGGCTCCAAGTGTTCAACTTAATGCCCACTCTGAAACAAATTTAGCAAAACATCTTGAATACCTAATAAAAAAGTGTGACTTCACAGTCCCAGTATGATTTCATACCTACACTTTTATTGATCAAATCCATTTTGCTTCTAGATGAAAAGGAACTAGCTGGTGCATCCAGAATACTACAGTTCATACAGGGTATGTGGTTCAAAGAGAAAAGAACGCCCTTCATTGGACTGATGCTTACCATGATCACTAAACAGAAGCTGCTTCCATTTCTGCCTTTCTGCCTCTGAAGCTTTAAATCCAAGCACAGATTTTAACTCCTGCAGCACTCTCTTGGATTCTTCCTGTTCACGCTTCTGTCTTTCTTTATCTTCTTGAGACAAGTAATAAAAATCGTCTTTTCTGAAATCACTTTCTATATCTATATCATCTACGTAAGCTTCTAATTCCTGGAAATGAATAAAGGAAAAACAACAACAACAACCACAACAGCAACAACTTCAAGCAGACTTTGTGTGTGTGTGTGTGTGTGTGTGTGTGTGTGTGTGTGTGTGTGTGTGTATCTTTTTGAGACAGGGTCTCCCTGTAGCCCCAGGTGGCCTGGAACTCAGTCTGTAGACAAGGCTGTCCTGGAACTCACTCTGTAGACCAGGCTGACCTTGAACTCACAGAGATCTACCTGCCTCTGCCTCCCAAGTGCTAGGATTAAGGGCGTGCCCACCACACCTGGCAAGTGCACAAATCTTAAGCATCAGGATATTTACACATATACACATACTGGTGACCATCAGTTCGATCAACATCAAAACATTTCTACCATTCTAGAAGGTACGTTTGCCAACACAAAGGTTTTTCTTACGTTTAATCATTTTTAAGAGCTTCTGAGAAATGAACAGTTATTATTAATGCTATTATTATTTGATTTTTTGGGGGGAGAGATGGGCTCTTAACTAAGGTCAGACTGGCCTTGAATTCACTATGTAGCCCAGACTGGCCTCAGACTGGGGTGAGTATCCTGCCTTAGAATAGTGAGTGCTGTGGGGGTGGTGGTGCACGCCTTTAATCCTAGCACTTGGGAGGCAGAGGCAGGCGGATCTTTGTGAGTTCAAGGCCAGCCTGGTCTACAGAGTGAGTTCCAGGACAGCTGGGACTACAGGGAGACCGTGTCATATATGTAAGGGGAGGATCAACTGGAGAGGTTAGAATGTATCTCTAAGGGAGGAGACAGTTTTGTCTGTTGCTTTATATGCTATAGACATAGCAATAAATAGTGGCAAGCATATAATAGGTATTTAATAACTACTTGTTGAGTCACAATTTGCTGAATAATGCTATTGGGGAATAAAAGCCAGAGAAAGATAGAGATATTAGTTATAGAGACAACACAACCTGAACACACCGAAAATGCATAGTTCCTAAAACACAATATCAATCTCTAATTCATGAACAAGCAGATTATGGGAACTCTATTGCTGTTTCTGAAAAGTTTGCCATTTTCCTTCTCTACTGCCTGAGACTTTCTTTAATCTCAACTACATGTCTCTCTGGTAGTGGAGGTGGCAGGCTTGGAACTCAGAAGAATCACATAGGAGACACTGGTAGGACAGTGTGGTAGAGAAGACAGAGTTCTTGGTAAAGAGATCAGCATAAATTTTCTTCATGAATTATACTATTATAATATGGATGGACTTTAAGTTGAAGAAGATATTTGAATTAGAAAAGAGTGAGAAATCCAAGTGGACACAAGGGCTTCCTCTGCTGAAAATGCAAGTACAATAAGAAAGATGGAACCATTGTAATTTTAAGACAGAGGCCATTATTAATGTGCTGTTTGAGAAAAGTCTGGAAAGAGGTGACAAAATAGCTTAGGAAAAAAGGTCCTGAAAGTAGAAATCAGCGAAGAGGCCATATCTGGATGCACACACATGACCTAGTGTGAAGCCAATGGGAAGAAAGAAGAAAGGTGAAACCTAAGAAAATGCAAAGCTGGACTAGAGAGAAAGGGAGGGTTCCATAAGAAAAAAAAAGAGGAGAACCATAGGGAGCTTTCCAGAACAGGTGATCTATATACTTCTAGTGAGACAGGGCAAGTCAGATAAACTGGCTTTGAGTGACCAAAAAGATATTCTAAAATGGACCAGAAGATTCCTACCTTCTTCTAAATCCAAAGGAATTAATTCAGCTAGGGATGAGCTTAGTTGACATTGTCAACTATCAAGTTTCCCTTCATTCCTTCTCACCCTCTCATGAAGTATGACTGAAGAAAGAAGTGAGAGCAGCGTGAAGAAGTTAAGGGTAGTCTCTGGTACTATCAGTCAGCCAACCATGTCCAAACTTGAATACGAAGTCAGTGCACACAGAAACGCCTTCTCTACTTCTGTATACTAAAGTGCTCAAATCATTTAACTCAAATGAAGCAGCCAAATGGCCCAGATCTTAATGCATATTTTACTATTAAACATTTAGTAATTGTGTTTCACTAAGGTACTTTAGAGAACAGAGTTTAGCCAATCTCAATTAATTAATTTCTTTGTCTCATTTTCTTTTTCCCAGAAAGGGTCCCATGTTATATAGCCCAGTAGTACAAACTTGTTATGCAGTCCAGGGAAACTCAAACTCATGATCCTCCTTGCCCCAACCTCCTTGCTGTGATTACAAGCATGTGCGACCATGGATGGCTCCAAGTGTTCAACTTAATGCCCACTCTGAAACAAATTTAGCAAAACATCTTGAATACCTAATAAAAAAGTGTGACTTCACAGTCCCAGTATGATTTCATACCTACACTTTTATTGATCAAATCCATTTTGCTTCTAGATGAAAAGGAACTAGCTGGTGCATCCAGAATACTACAGTTCATACAGGGTATGTGGTTCAAAGAGAAAAGAACGCCCTTCATTGGACTGATGCTTACCATGATCACTAAACAGAAGCTGCTTCCATTTCTGCCTTTCTGCCTCTGAAGCTTTAAATCCAAGCACAGATTTTAACTCCTGCAGCACTCTCTGGATTCTTTCCTGTTCACGCTTCTGTCTTTCTTTAATCCTTCTTAGAGCAGTAATTTAAAATCGTCTTTTTCTTCTCAGAAATTCCATGTTCAGCATTGTTGGGTGTGGAAGAGGGGGCGGGGTATAATGTTTGGGAGGATTTGAAGAGGTTAGACGTTGCCGAGAATTTTGGGGGCGGGGGCGCCGAGAATGATTAATTAGAAGAAGGAAGATTCAGTGGTGGTGGGTGCCGGAGGTTGTGTGGGTCCTCTGGAGCTACTTACCCACCACTACCCACTAACCTTCTTGGGACAGGAGATGAACCTGACACCAGCCCTTCGGCACCTTTCGGTCCTCCCCAACCCTCGAAACGCCAACACAAGAGCGGCTGTTCCATGGGGCGGAAAGGAGGGGGCTGGTAATGGGTGGTATGCTGTCGAGAGTGTGGAGGTAGGGGAAAGACAGGGGGAGGGGGCGGAGAAGGGGGGATTCGAGAGAAAATCACTTTGCTATAATCGTATTCACTCTACGTAAAGCTCTCTAATTCCATAGAGGATAAGGTGATAATAGGGAACACAAACAACAAACAGGGGCACACCACAGGACAACAGCAAACAACTATCCAAGCAGGTACTGGGGGTGTGGGTGTGTGGTAGTAGGATGTGGTGTGTCCGTGTGTGTGGTGTGTGTGTGTGTGGTGGTTTTTTTTTTTTTTTTTTTTTTTTTTTTTGTCTCCCTGTAGCCCCAGTGCTTGGCCCCTAGGGAACTTCAGGATCTCGTAAGAACAAAGCCGCTGTGCTTGGAACACACGATACTGTAAAAGATACCAGCACTGCACACACGTAGAAAGCTAACAAAGAAGATCTACTACTTGCCCTTCTGCGCTCTCCGAGGTGCTAGAGATATAGAGGCTGTGCCCACGTCTTAAAGGCCATTTGGAAAGTTTGCACAATCATCTTAAGCATGTTCTTAGGATATTTATCAAACATATACACATACTCAAGACGCATACAAGTTTGGCTCGCTCAAAAATTTTCAATTAAAACATTTCTCCTAACCTTTCATTTCTAGAAGGTAAACGGGTTTGCCCAAACATCAAGGATTTTTCATTAAAACGTTTTAATTTTTCTATTTTTAAGAGCTTCTGAGATAATGAACAGTTATTAGTTATGCTATTATTTTATTTTGTTATTTTTTGGGGTTTGGAGAGATTGGGCTCTTAACTATGGTCAGATTCTTGGCCTTTGAATTTTCACTATGTTAGCCATACTCCTCAGACACATGGGGGGTTCGAGGTATCCTTGTCTCTTTAGATATAGTGTTAGGTGCGATGTCAGGGGGTGTTGCGCTGCACCGCCTTTAATCACAAGCCCCTTGGGCAGGCAGAGGCATCAGGCGGAATCTTTGGCTGGCTTCCAATAGGCTCAGCTCGGCTGGGGGATCATAACAGGCATGTTGATGTTCCAGGATTCAGCTGGGACTAACGTCCTAAGGGAGAAAATCTTCAGTAGGCGTATTAAGATTAGGGGCCAACACAAGGAAACATAAAAAACAAAACAGAATTATCAGTTTGGCACGTGCCTTGGCNAAAAAAAAAAAAAAAAAAAAAAAAAAAAAGAATAGTGAGTGCTGAGATTATCAGTGTGAATCAGCGTGCTGGACAGAAATGGATAATTAATTATAATTAGGAAAATATGCTGTTGGAAACAATAAATTAAAATTCAACACACTTAGCGCTGGTGTGTTGATTTTATATAAATTTATGTGTTATAATTTTTAAGCTCATTAGAAACAGAAATTAATTTATTTGACAATTCTCCATGTCCCCTAAAATAAAAGTAGGCAAATTTTCTACATGAAACTCTTCTGTAGAGGAGAAAAAGTAACTTTCATCCTTACCTGTTCCTCAGGAATGGGATCTTTGTCTGCAATGTGGAGAGTAGGCCGCACCAAAGGTACTGCAGTACAGTGTGGGTTTTCACAGGCTAAATCAGGTTTACCTTTAAAAGTAAATGGGTGGGGGACAGAGCAAAGATATAAAAAAGGCCTTCAGAAATAAGTGGGCATCTAATAAGAATGTCCCTGGCACTAACACCTTGTTAGTTTCATAGTACAATTTGTTTTTTTCCTGTTTGTCTTGTTTTCAGAGAGGGTCTTCCTTGTAGTCCAGGCTGATCTTAATCTAGCCATCTTCCTACCTCAGCCTCATGAGTGCTGCTAGGATTTTGACGTTTGGTACCATACCAGGCTCCCAATTTGTTCTGGTCAGAAATTTTTATTTACAAAAATTAAAGAACTAAAATTAAGCAATAGCAGTAGATATAAAATTTAATTTTAAGTTAAATCAAACTCCTGGAGGAAAGGGCCACAGTATCTGGCACATGGTGGATACTACATAAATACAAATACACAAAATATTTTGCTCATACATAGTATAGGAACTATTTTAGGACAGTTTGCCATTCTTTCTCATAAACGATCAATTTTATATTATTTATTTATTTTTCTATTTTATATTATTTTATCTCTTAGAAGTTAGAATTAGCCAGGTGGTGCATGCCTTTAATCCGAGCACTTGGGAGGCAGAGGAAGGCCCTGTCTCAAAAATTGAACCAACCAACCAACCAACCAACTAACCAACCAACCAACCAACCAACCACAAAACACCCCAAGCATAGCTTATTCATAGTTACATGGTAAAGGATGATATGAAATATTTAGGAAATGTTACAAAGAGTTGTCTACAAGCAAGATAGCTGATGATTAATACCAACAACATAAATTACAGAAGTAGGTAGCAGGAAAAGGGGACAGACTAGCACAGTGGCTAAGCACTCTAGAGTGAGACACAGCTTAAGTTTTCTAGCTTAAATAAGTTATCTGTTTAACAGTTCTAAAAATAACAATATTTGTCTTGTTGCAAAGACTAACACATGAAAAGTGCTTAGAGCACTGCCTGCAATAAACTACATACTCAATAAAGTTCCATTAGTACCTTTTTAGTAGAACAAAGATTTCCTTTCATCAACGCTGATACTATATATTAAACTCTTTGAATGAAAAGCAAGAACAAATACTTGACAGTAAAGCATACACCCCCTCCCAAAATCTGAAGTACTGCTTATTGCTTTTGAGGTGCTGGGGATGAACCCTGGGCCTCATGCATACTAGACAAGCCCACTACAACTGAGCTACACTCTAGCCCTTTACAGCAATTCTTAAGTAATGCTAATGTGAAAATATAAAACCACAAAAGTATTAGAAGAAATCATAAACTTAAGAAAAAAAGAAAAGCATGTATTTTTCCAAGAAAAAGCACATCATAAGCAAAGACCTAATTAACATATTCCATAATACATTTACAAATGTTCATATTTATTTTATGAATAGGTACATAAAATCTGTAACAAATATGAAAAGCTGGAAAAAGTGTTACCCTAGTGAAGGCATACGGTGGCTAGGGCAGGATTCACCAAGCTCTTCATCTTATTTCTACTCCTTCGGCCTTTTTTTCTTAATATTTTACTTATATTTTCATTTTTATGTGTATGAATGTACTGCATACATGTATGTGAGTACAACTGTGTCATGCAATGCCCACAGAGGTCAGAAAAAAGTATTGGATCCTGGAACTGGAGTTAGGGATAGTTGTTAGCCACCATGTGGGTGCTGGGAATTCAATCTGGGTCCTCCGCAAGAACTATCAGTGCTCTTAACTGCTGAGCCATCTTTTTCAGTCCCAGGGACTAAATATGAACCAGGGACCTCTTGATCTACAGTTCTTCATGAAATAGTAAAAGAAAGTTTAAAAATGTTAAGATCAAAGCCGGGCGTGGTGGCACACACCCTTAATCCTAGCAGTTGGGAGGCAGAGGCAGGCCGATCTTTGTGAGTTCAAGGCCAGCCTGGTTTACAGAGTGAGTTCCAGGACAGCTGGGGCTACAGGGAGACCCTGTCTTGAAAAGACAAAAAAAAAAAAAAAAAAAGGTATAAGAAATCAATCAAAATAGGTTCACTGGGGACTTTGAGCTGGCAAGATGCAGATTGAAGAGTTGAGGTGAAGCTGATGAGTAATCTTTTAGCCAGCAAGGGATGGCAAGATGCTGGGGATCAGGGTTAAAGGAGACTCTTGGTGTGGTCACAGCCAGCTGGAGCGGAATAGGAAGACCTCTTAGAGGTCAAGGCAGCAGCAGTCTACAGGGGCAAGTAACTAGCTACATAAAAGAACTGTTGTAAGTAAAATTACCAGGTTCCTGAAGAATCAATGGGAACCGGATTCTCCTTCCTCCCTCCCTCCATACCTCAGCCACGTCCCTCCCTGCCCGTCCTCCTCCTCCCTCCGCTCATCCTCCCTCCCTCCCTTCCTTTGGTCTTTTTTTTTTTTTTAATTAAAAAAAATTTTTTTTATTATGATTTATCTTTGTATGTGTATGAATGTACTGTCTGCATGCAGGTCTGTGCACCCGTGTCGTGCAATGCCGCGGACGTCAGAAGAGGGTCTCGGATTCCCGTGGAACTGGAGTTCTCCTGGAATTGGAGTTTCAGACGGTTCTTAGCCGCCATGTGGGTGCTGGGGATCGAACCCGGGTCCTCTGCAAGAGCGTCGGTGCTCTTAACCGCTAGGCTATCTCTCCAGTCCCTAATTTTTTTTTTTTTATTAATTTTATTTATATCTGTATGTGTGAATGTCCTGTCTGCATGCAAGTTTGTGCACCCGTGTCGTGCAATGCCGCGGAGGTCAGAAGAGGGTGTCGGATTCCCCTGGAACTGGAGTTCTCCTGGAATCGGAGTTTCAGACAGTTCTCGGCCGCCATGTGGGTGCTGGAGATCGAACCCGGGTCCTCTGCAAGAGCAGTCGGCGCTCTTAACCGCTAGGCCATCTCTCCAGCCCCCTTTTTTGTTTTTTTTTGAGACAGGGTCTCCTTTTAGTCCCAGCTGGCCTGGAGCTCGCTATGTAGACCAGGCTGGCCTTGAACTCACAGAGATCTGTCTGCCTCTGCCTCTCAAGTGCTGGGATTAAAGGCATGCACCACCATGCCCGGCATGGGAACTAGGTTTCTCATAATCAGAGAGGGGAAGTTCAAATATGGAAAGGACAGAATATCGCTTCTCGGACTTTTAGCTAAGATCAAGTGTGGAAAAGATAGAATAAATCAGCAAATCATGCAGTGCTGAAGCTCTATTAGCATTATGGATATGACAAGGTTTTTAACATAGACAGATAAAGAAATGGATTCGAATGTGTCTATGTCTACACAAATATAGTTTGTAGCTCCATCCATACACTGGGAAGATGTAAAAACAATTGTACTTCAGTGGCAGTAAGCATATCCAGCATCCAGATCTTGATTTCTAATGCCATTCTCCATGAAAAGAACTGAGATTTCTCACAGACATGGTTGGTATAGGGTTGGACAAGGATAGCAAAGAAGTGCTTGGGACTAGAGAGATAGCCTAGCGGTTAAGAGCACCGATGCTCTTGCAGAGGACCCGGGTTCGATCCCCAACACCCACATGGCGGCTAAGAACCGTCTGTAACTCCAATTCCAGGAGAACTCCAGTTCCAGGGGAATCAGAGTCCCTCTTCTGACCTCCCGCGGCATTGCATGACACGGGTGCACAGACCTGCATGCAGACAGTACATTCATACACATACAAAGATAAATAATAAAAAAAAATTAAATAATAAAAAAAAGAAGTGCTTAAGGAATGATGCTGAGTGTGAAAATATCACAATAAGGGGCTGGAGAGATGGGTCAGCAGTTAAGAGCACTAGCTCCTCTTACAGATGACCCGAGTTCGAGTCCTAGCACCAACAAGGCAACTAATGACTGTCTATAACTCCGGTTCCAAGGGATCCGATGACCTCTTTTGACCTCTGCGGGCACTGGATAACATCAGCGCACTTACATATATGCAAGCGATACATTAATACACATTAAAAAATTAAAAAAAAAGAAAATAGAATAACAAAAACCACTACTTTATATGCTAACTGAAGAGATTAATAAACAGAAAAGGAAAAAAGAGGGTGAGGTTCATACGAAAAAGCTTGAATGGGTTCCTTCTTGCCACAAGTTGGACAATCAAACAAAACAGTAATAGCAACACATTACAATTCACTGAATCAAATTAGAATCCAAAATCTTTACTGATATAAATAAATAAGTGGGCAAAAAGATTTTATCTTATGGTAGAGTACAAATAGTAAGTACAAACGAAAAAATGGAATTAGAAAATGACCAACTGGAGTGGGCATGGTGGCTCATGCCTTTAATCCCAGCACTCAGGAGGCAGAGGCAGGCAGATCTCTGTGAGTTCTAGGCCAGCCTTGCTTATTTAGTAAGCTCCAGGATAGTTGGGGCTATAGGGAGACCCTGTCTCAAAAAGACCCCCTCAAAAAAAAAAAAAAAAAACCCCAGAATGAAATGAGCATATTTGATAAACATATGCTGAAAATCATCTCCACAGATACCTTGTTTATCTGTATTTCTTCTCAGCAGTTTGTCGACCTGAGAAATGGCCTCTTCCCAACAACTGTTGCTTGCTTGAACATGGGGCTCAATGAGCTTTAACTTCTGTTCTAATATTGGATAAGCCTCTGATACCAGCTCTTGTGTTTCTTTCGTACAAACAAGCTTTTCAAGTTCATCCTCAAGAATTATTACTCTGGGTAATACAGAAAAACAGAAACAGATTTTTTAAATGGAAAATGGAAATCTCATAATTTATAAGATAAACATAAAATGGAAAAAGTTCTAGAGATAAATGGTGGTGATAGTTGTATAACATGTATTTGATGCACTATACTCTGAAAAATTATTAAATGGGGCTGGAAATACAGCTCAATGATAGAGTACTTGATTAGTATGTCTAACACACACACACACACATACACACACACTCACACAAAACAAAGAAATGAAGTTTGTAAGGTGTGCTATGTAATTTGTTCAACAAGTATTTCTTACATAAATACTAGGCAGTTTCTGAGCAAAAAGAATAAACTAAGCCCATTTCCTACTTTTTGGAAATTAATAATCAGGAAAATTACATATATAATTCATATTATAAAAACTAAAAGCATTTTACAAATCAAGAATTAAGTTCAGAGAGTTAAAGAAATGTGCCCAGAATCGCAAACTGGTAAAGTAATGTTGGGTTAAGTCCAGGTCCAAAAGAATAATGCCACAGACAGTGTTATGAGAAGCCTAGTAAACTACTAATAGTGTTAGATACAAATAGGGAACAACTAAAGAAGACATACTTTTGATGAAGCACTGAAGAATACAAACAAGTGGTTCCTGTACAGTGAGGGAGTCATTCTAGATGGAATCTGGGAACAGATTTTTACACAGCTTAGCAAGACTGAAGGAGTTAGAAATAAAGATAGAAACCCAGACTTGGCTTATAGAAAGCTTTTTACAGGGGCTGGAGAGATGGATCACTAGTTAAGAGCATCTAGTAATTTTACACAGGATGAAGCTTAGCTCTTAGCACCCATGTTGGGTAGCTCACAATCTCCTAAAACTTCAGCTCCAGGGGATCTGACACCCTCTTCTGGGCACCTGCACACACATTGCATATACACAAATAGACACACATAACTAAATACACATAACTAAATGGTTTTTTTTTTAATTTAAAGGAAGCTTTTAATAGATGCTTTGTAGATTTTAGTTTAACGTGCTATACTTGGAAACTAGTGATGATGACTTCAAGTTAAGAAAGCTAACATGCCAGTTGTGGTGGTGCACATCAGTAGGATATGCTGAAGAGGCAGAGGAAGGAGGGTCTGGAGTTCGAGGCCAGCTTGGGCTACATAATTTTATTTTAATTTTTTGTCATTTTTGAGACAGAGTCCCCTTGTAGCCCCAATTGGCCTGGAACTCACTATGTAGACCAGGCTGGCCTTGAATTCACACAGATTTGCCTGCCTCTGCCTCCAGAGTGCTGGGGTTAAAGGTGTGTGCCACCATGCCTGGCTAAAATTATGTAGTGAGTTCCAGGCTAGCTGGGGATACAGAGAGACCCTGTCTCAAAAAGACCAAAAAAAAAAAAAAAAAAGCGAACACACTTCAGTAACCTTAATCTGGAAATAAGGGAGAATGGAGAACAGTTGCTGGTGGTTTGAGCCATAGTATTGACCAAAGGCACCGAGAATGAGAATAATAAATGGGAC
Source organism: Rhizomys pruinosus (assembly GCA_009823505.1). NCBI lineage: Eukaryota > Metazoa > Chordata > Mammalia > Rodentia > Spalacidae > Rhizomys > Rhizomys pruinosus. The sequence goes on along the minus strand of VZQC01009253.1, from coordinate 2,423,975 downwards.
AAGGAGAGGAACAAAACTAAAAACGGTTCAAAACAGGAGGCTGGAGAGATGGCTCAGCAGTTAAGAGCGCCAACTGCTCTTGCAGCGGACCCAGGTTCGATTCCCAGCACCCACATGGCGGCTAAGAACCCTCTTTAACTCCAGTTCCAGAGGAATCCGACACCCTCTTCTGACCTCCACGGCATTTCATGACACGGGTGCACCAACCTACATGTAGACAGTACACTCATACACATAAAAAAATAATAAATTAGAAGCCGGGCGTGGTGGTCTTCCTTCATTAAACTCCCTTCATTTTAATGTATTCCCAAAGGCCTAGCATATTTCTGATTCTACTGCCTCAAACTAATTCTTTGGAAACTCTGGTTTTGCTTAATACAACCTTTCCACTAAAATCTCATCTGCCTCTCTATGATTGTTAGTCTTGTCAACTTGATTGAATCTAGAATCAACTAACACACTCACATGGCTATAAGAGCATTTCCAAGGAAGGATTAAATGAGGAGAGAAGACTCTTCCCTAGAGTGGGAAGCACCTTCCCTAGGCTGTCCAGATATAATGAGGTCTGAGGAAAATCAGTGCTGCTTTGCTCCTCTTTCTTTGCTCCTTGCTGGGCAATGCATCGACCCTATTGTTGCTACTGCTGCCATCCTTCACTGCCATCAGAACCCGGCATCTCTGGCCTTCTGTGTGGACTAAAGAACAATGGCTCTTTAGGAATCCATCAGATCTTTAGCACCAGATTGGGACTGCTGAGGTGTCCAGCTGTGTGGATTGAACAGCTACTAGGTTCTCCACCTCTTTAGCATGCAGAGAGCTACTGTTGGACTACCTAGTCCCTCGTGTGTAAGGTTATTAAATCTCCTCTTATAATATATATCCATGTGGCTGGAGAGATGGATCAGTGGTTAAGAGCTCTTACTGCTATTTTGGAAGAACCAAGTTTGGTTCCCAGCACCCATATTGAACAACTAGTAACTGCCTATAACTCCAGCTCCAGGAGATCTGACACCCTCTTCTGGCCTTTTCTGGCATCCACAAGCAACACACACACACACACACACACACACGAAAAAATAAATCTTTAAAAATTATATATTCATAAAAAAATAAAAAATAAAAATTATATATTCATTTGTTGGTTCTCCTAGAGAATCCTTGCTAATATACTCTGATAATCTAATTTTTGCTACCCAGTCAAGTGGAAATGGCCTTGTTTTCCATGTTGCTTGCCATGAATTGGATTAGTATTCACCATCTACTTTAGAATAGTAGATAGAAGATGGGTGTGGTGGCGCACGCCTTAGATCCCAGCACTCTAGGGAGGCAGAGGCAGGCGGATCTCTGGGAGTTCAAGGCCAGCTTGGTCTACATAGTGAGCTCCAGGGCAGCTGGGACTAAAGGGAGACCCTATCTAAAAAAAAAAAAAGAATAGTAGACTATAAGGATACCCTCACCTCAATTTTTTTCATTTTCCCCATTCTGTAAGCTTCATGACTCCCATAAATATCTATCTTGTCACAGGCCTTGAATGAAGGTAAAACTTACCTTTCCCAGTATATTATCTATCTTGTCACAGGCCTTGAATGAAGGTAAAACTTACCTTTCCTAGTATATTTTTGACCTTAAATTTCTATCCTTGTATATCTTGTCTTCTTTTAGTCCACTTATTCTAGGCTTTTGAGTTTACTGAGATGTCAAGTCCTTTTGAATCACTTTCTATCTTAAATTTGATTTATGCCTTTCCTTTTCCATTTATTGACTGGTATCTTGGGTCAAGTATGACTGGTATCCTGGGTCAAGTACGAATACCAACTATAATCCTATCATCTTAGTAATTCTTATGACCTTCTTGATTGCCAACAAAATAATAACTATCCATTTGCTCCAGTCCTAATGCTATGAGTATTTAACTTTTAGAGGAAAAAATTTACTTGGAATGACTATATTCAGATGTTATTGGCTGATTCAATTTTTTTTTTCTCTTTTTGAGACAGCATCTCCCTTTAGTCCCAGCTGGCCTGGAACTCACTCTGTAGACCAGGCTGACCTTGAATTCACAGAGATCCACCTGCCTCTGTCTCCCAAGTGCTGGGATTAAAGGCATGTACCACCACACCTGGAAGGTTGATTCAATTTTAAATGCAGAAATTTTCATGCAGAAAGAGATGAACAGAGTACTTGCCGGTGATAAAAGTACACTCAAGGGGCTGGAGAGATGGCTCAGCATTTAAGAGCATAGACTGCTCTTGCAGAGGACCCAGGTTTGATTCCTAGCACCCACATGGCAGCTAAGAACTGGATTTAAGCCAGGCGTGGTAGCACACACTTTTAATCCTAGTACTCTGGAGGCAGAGGCAGGTGGATCTCTGTGAGTTCCAAGGCCAGCCTGTCTACAGAGTGAGTTCCAGGCCAGCTGGGGCTACAGGGAGACCCTGTCTCAAAAAAAAAAAAAAAAGTACACTCAAACAGAATATAAAAATTTGGAAATTACACCTGAATATCAACAATACTATGCAAAGTACAAGATCAGCAAATATAAAATGTGCAACTGAAGCCAAAAAACTTACTCTGTGCTACAGAAGCTTTTCTCTATCTGTTGTGATGTATACTTTGTCCTGTCTTTCTATGCTTTCTGCTGAAACCAGAAAAAGGAGAAACTACAAATTATTCTCAAACTATAATACTTAAAAAATCATTGTTTCCTTGATATGTCATACCTATAAATCATCCTTCATGCTGCAGGTCTTAATTTTGTTTCTTCTTTCTAGCTAGGACACAGCCAACAACCACAACAGAACAGGAATGAAGTCTGCTAAGCACATGGATATTCTCTTATACAGCTTCTAAACTTACTCATTCAGTAATGCTTTCAGATGGAGCTGCAAGCTACGCACTGCTGTGTGAACGCTATTCAGTTCTTTCGACTTTGGCTGAGTTTTGGATAAACGCTGGGGGACTGACTGGTGCTGAGTTTCAAAGTATCGATAGAACTCATAGCTGCGCTTAAGCTCTTCCAAACAGGCAGAATGCGCGTGAGGTAGACCTTGAGTCACATCAGATAAAATACGGTGAGGCAAACGTGCTGCAGTTAGTAAGGGCCCTGAAGGTGAATTAACTGTAGAAAGTAACAGGGCTAAGCGTCTGAAGAACTCTGAACTCTGTGCCACCCAGAGTTGGAACAAAACCTGAGAAAGAGAGAGAGAGAGAGATGTCAATAAAAACTGGTCAATACAAACCACACTTTTTTTATCTTCTAGTTCTAACTTTCTTGTTATCCTAAATAGTAAATGCCAAGCTTGAACTAATTCTAGGATGAGCCATGGATGTTTTATCAATTATGTAGTCATAGCATGTGGCAACTTACGATTCTAGGATAGGAAGTAACTAACACCTGTATATAGTCTACCAAAGTTCTTCATTAGATAGAAATGACAATAAGATAAATAGAATCAGACACATTTATTAGAAGTAAATTTTCATATAAAAAAAGAAGTTTCAGGTTGGCAAGATTCAGGTAAAGGTATCTGCCACCATGCCTGACTAGTCCAGTTCAATCCCTGGACCCACGTGGTGGAAGGAGAGAACTGACTCCCAAAAACTGTCCTCTGACCTCAACAAACATGCTGTGCATGTGTGTACCCCACACATACATCAAGAATGTGGGGTTCAAAATGAGACTATTACTTTGTTCTAGGAATAAACTAAATAATTAAACAAAATAAGTCTAAAGGATGATCATAGCCCATGAATGTCTGGCATGAAAAATTATAAATCTATTTTTTGTTGTTGTTGTCTTTTTGAGACAGGGTCTCCCTTTAGTCCCAGCTGGCCTGGAACTATGTAGACCAGGCTGGTCTTGAACTCCCAGAGATCCACCTGCCTCTGCCTCCCGAGTGCTGGGATTAAAGGCATGCACCACCATGCCCAGCACTAAATCTATTTTTTTAAAGATTAAAAAAAATTATATGTACATGTCTGTATTATATGTGGTATATGCACATATGAGTGCAGATGGCTGTGGAGGCCAGAGAAGGGCTTTGGCTCTCCAGAGCTGGAGTCACAGGTGGTTGTGAGCCATCCGATGTGGGTGCTGGGAACTAAAATTGGGTCCTCTGCAAATGCAGCAAGTCTTAAACTTTTTTATGTGAGCAAAGTCAAATTTCTAAATTGCTAAAAGCACCAAAATCTAGGATTTTTTTTTTAGATAGGGTTTCCCTTTAGTCCCAGCTGGCCTGGAGCTCACTATGTAGACCAGGCTGGCCTTGAACTCACAGAGATCCCCCTGCCTCTGCCTCCCAAGTGCTGGGATTAAAGGCATGCTCAGGGGGCTGGAGAGATAGCTAGTGGTTAAGAGCACTGACTGCTCTTGCAGAGGACCCGGGTTCGATCCCCAGCACCCACATGGTGGCTAAGAACCGTTTGTAACTCCAGTTCCAGGAGAACTCCAGTTCCAGGGGTATCCGAGACCCTCTTCTGACCTCCGTGGCATTGCACGACACGGGTGCACAAACCTACATGCAGACAGTACATTCATACACATACAAAAATAAAATTAAAAAAATAAAATAAAAATAAAGGCATGCGCCACCATGCCCAGCCTAAGACAGTCCTCTGCAAGAGGAGTCAGTGCTGTTAACTGCTGAGCCATCTTTCCAGCCCTTAGGATTTTTTAAACAGAGGTAAGCTGAATGGCAAGTCTTTTTTAATAATTAAATTTTGTAATGACAATGACTTTACCCCCTCATTTGTTCACCCAGAAAACCTCTCTTGAGCATCTACAGTGTGCCAAGTGTTGTTCTGAATGCTGTGAAACAACTTTGAACTAAAGGACTCTCTACTAGGATGAGTATAAGCAGAGTAGGGCAAATGAACGCCAACTCTTGTGCCAGCTAATCTGCTAATACTGAGGGCCTTGCAGTGAAGAAGAAATCTCTACTAGAATCAAGTTTCATTTAGGCCAAGGGGTTAATCCCAGCACTCGGGAGGCAGAGGCAGGCAGATCTCTGTGAGTTCAAGGCCAGTTTGGTCTATATAGTGGGCTCCAGGCCAGCTGGGACTAAAGGGAGACCCTGCTTAAAAAAGACAAAAAAAAAAAAGAAAGAAAAAGATTAATTTATTGAGGCTGGGGAAATACCTTATAAAGCAGTTTTAGTAACGGGTAACTTTTTTCTAAATAGAGTCTCCCTGTAGTCCTACCTGGCTTGGAACTCACTATGTAGACCAGGTTAGCCTCAGTCTCAAGAGATCTGTCTGCCTCTGCCTCCTAAGTAGTAATCAAATTTCATTATAGGGTAAAAGCATGGTCTTGATCTTGAATTTGGAACTAAAAGAAATTGCTTAATCTCCCACCTCACTGAGCACTATTCATATTTTGGTATTTTCTCCTTCTCCCTTTAAAGCAAACACAACAATAATAAGAAAACACAGAGTTATAGTCACATTGTCTATAAACCTGAATATTTCACAGGAAACAGGTATTTTCCAAAGTTTTGATAAAGTCTTCAGAAGCAAGTCATAGCTGCCACACAATAGTTTCCCATGTGGCTTTACTATAGTTTCTGCAGCCATCCTCTGTCCTGTCATGTGGCTACCTTAAAAAGTTCAGAATCTGCCAGTCCAATGACTAGTGTACATTTAGTTACTAAGAAACTTGGTATATAAGTTTGACTATATTTATTGTAAATTACCATAAGAAAGATTTGTGGAAGTGAAATTGTTAGTTCAAAGTATAAGTCATTTGCAACGGATCTCTCTCTATCCAATTGTACTGATAACTAACTTTAGAAAACACAAGAAATTAGGAGGAAAATGACTGCAGTGGCCCACATAAGATGGTAACTAGGTGTGGTGGTGTGTGCCTGTAATTCAGCTACTTGGAAGGCTGTGGCAAGAGAATTACAAGTTCAAGGGCAGCCTGGGGGACATAGGTAGACCTGTCTAGGGGTAGGGGATGCATATGAATGACTGATGGATGATGGTAGCTAAAGTGAGGCTAGTGGGAGGAGATCTCAAGAAAAGGTGGTTCTAAAATACATTTTCAACGTAGAACTGACATAAGAATTTGATGACAGACTGAATGTGAGGGATACAAGGTGGGATAAGAAGGATGGTACTCAGGATTCTAGAATCAGAAAACATATAGAGATTAGAAAACTTACAAGATATATAGCCAGGTGTGGTGGCGCATGCCTTTAATCCTAGCACTCGGGAGGCAGAGGCAGCCAGAGCTCTGTGAGTTCAAGGCCAGCCTGTGGGCTCCAGGCCAGCTGAGACTAAAGGGAGATGCTGCCTAAAAAAGACCCAAAAAAGAAAAAAAAAAAAAAGAAATACAAGGTGAGATAGTCTCAAAATGTATCTTGATAAATGCTTTGATTTCCATTTGAGCTAATATGGTTATCAAGGGAAGTTTTAAAGACTAGAAGCAAAGAAATATCTACATAGAGCTTGCTAAATACTAAAAGGGAACTTAAGACATTTGAACTGACTTTTATTTTTTTTGGTCTTTTCAAGACAGGGTCTCCCTGTAGCTAGCCCCAGCTGTCCTGGAATTTGCTCTGTAGACCAGGCTGGCCTTGAACTCACAAAGATCCGCCTGCCTCTGCCTCCCAAGTGCTAGGTAAAGGTGTGTGCCACCACGCCCGGCTGAACAGACTTCTTAAAAACTGGAAAAGCTGTCAACCCATGAAGGGAAACAACCTGAACAGACTAGAGTCCAAAATGACAACTCCAAGAAATTAGACTGTTTTCTTCTCACCCACTTGTGCCCCTTTCCCAAAGCCCAGGGAACAAACTGCAGAAGAGGAGGCGTGGTAGATTGTAAGGGCTGCAGAGAGACAGGGGTGAATCGTGAGACTACAGGAATATAGTCTGGACTCCTAACTGATCAACATGCCTGTGCATACAAGCTTCTCCAACTGGACTATGGGAACCTTGGGTTGTTCAAAATTTGGACATAGATACTTGCAAAATGCACCAATTACCTAATTGTATGACATACTGAGTAACATCAATGTTATCTGCAAACAACTGTGTCATTATATTGTAGAATCCCTTAAAAAAAAAAACACCCCAAAAAAACTGGAACCTTAAAAAAAAACAAACAAACTGGAACCTTCATAGTGAGTTCTAAGACAGCTGGAGCTACAGGAAGACCCTGTCTCAAAAAGACACACAAAAAAATCAACCAACCAACCAAACAAAACCAAACCAACCAACAAAAAAAAACAAAACAAAGCAAAAAACCCCTGGAACCTTACTGCACATATATTTTTGTTGTTATTGTCTTGCTTTTTTTTTTTTTGATTTTTTTTTTATTTTTTATTTTTTTAAGGGATTCTACAATATAATGACACAGTTGTTTGCAGATAACATTGATGTTACTCAGTATGTCATACATTAAGGTAATTGGTGCATTTTGCAAGTATCTATGTCCAAATTTTGAAAACCCAAGGTTCCCATAGTCCAGTTGGAGAAGCTTGTATGCACAGGCTGTTGATTCAATCAGGAATCCAGACTATATTCCTGTAGTCTCATGATTCACCCTCTCTCTCACAGCCTTACAATCTACCACGCACACCTCCTCTTCCGCAGTTTGTTCCCTGGGCTTTGGGAAAGGGGCAAAGTGGGTGAGAAGAAAACACAGTCTAATTTCTTGGAGTTGTCATTTTGGACTATTTATTCAGTTGTTTCCCTTCATGTTGACAGCTTATCCAAGGGAGTACCCTTTTCAGATCATACTAACAAAGCTCCATGCAATTGGATGTAAACAGGCATTTAAAGCAGTACCACTTATGTGTCAAGCTAAGCTGTGAGCATAAGACACAGAATGCTTGAATGGTATGCTAATCCACAAACGTGGTTTCTCTATAAAGGGCGATAAGTTCTTATTTTGGCTTATAACATTGCCTAACCACTAGAGGGACATAAGCTTGTGGCCCTCCGCTTGGTGAGTTAGTCCTCCAAGGAGAGAGCTAACACCCAATTAGATTTGGTCTAATATACCATTGGCTGCCAATGTTGCAAAACAAAAAGTTTAAATCCCCTCCAGGCTGTTGAGGTGTAGCTGATATATTCGGAGGAGTCTTGTTGTTCTCAGGGAGGCCAATACTTTGCTGTATTGCTGTAGTGGCCTTTGGTAAGGCTCTCTAATAGCCTTTTCAGAGGCCGGTTGTACGCTAGCAAGTGACGTCTCATAACATTTTTCATGCTCACACCAGGTCCTTCGACAACAGGACTTACTGACTTTCTCCTTGCATATATCCCCACTTAATAGCAAAAGGCCTTTATAATTTGGGGGCGGGTTTGAATCCCCTTGTCTTTGCTTTTTTGGAAACAAAGGGTGCATGCTCTATATGTCCAGGCTGACTCTTGATCCAGCTCCTGTTGGGATTACAGGTGAGCATGTGGCTTTTATAACTTGCTTTAAATTATTTTTCCTTGCTGGGCATGGTGCACATTCACTTAAATCCCAGCACTCAGGGAGACAGAGGGAGTAGATCTCTGTGAAGTTCAAAGCCAGCCTGGTCTAACAGATAGCAATTCCAGGATAGCCTGGGGCTAACAAGACCCTGTCCCTCAAAAAAAAAAATTAACTTTTCCAATGTTTTTAGTTTTCTTAAATTATTTTTTCTATGGCTAATATCAAAGCAGTTCTTTTGGTGTATTAAACCTAAGTCATCACCAGATCTATAATGCTGAACTTGTTATTTGCTTTCACTATTTATTGCTATAGTCATATGACAAGCATGCCTTAATGTATCTAATTACTTCCCGAGATAAATCTTTAAGGGTTAAATTGCTGGAGTAAAGGCTATCCAACTTTGTAAAGACTGGAGCTCACTAGGAAGTGAACCAGCTTATACTTTATACACCAGCATGTAAGTACTCCCTGAGTCTTCACTGATAACCAAAATTATCAACTTCCTATATTTGTGGTAAAAAATGATTAATCCTGATGGCGCTGGAAAGATGGCTCAGTGGTTAAGAGCACTGACTGAGGACCCAGGTTCAAGTCACAGCACCCCACATGGTGGCAAAAACTGTCCTTAGGCTGGGCATGGTGGCACATGCCTTTAAATCCCAGCCACTTGGGAAGCAGAGGCAGGGGATCTCTGTGAAGTTTTCAAGGTCAAGCTGGTCTACATAGTAAAGTTCCAAGGCCAGCCTGGGACTACAGGGAGACCCTGTCTCAAAAAAAAAAAAATAAGGTTTTTTTTTTTTTAAATTTTATTTTCAATTTTTTTTTTTTTTTTGGTCTCTTTTTTTTTGAATGTAAGTATTGGGAATTGAATCCTAGGTCCTCTCGCAAAAGCAGCTGGTGCTCTTTTAGTTTTTTTTTTTTTTTTTTTTTGGTCTTTTCGAGACAGGTCTCCCTGTAGTTCCAGCTTGTCCTGGAACTTGCTCTGTAGACCAGGCTGGCCTTGAACTCACAAAGATCCGCCTGCCTCTGCCCTCCAATGCTAGGATTAAAGGCGTGCTTCACACCCAGATGATTCAAAAATATTTTTTAATATTTAAAAAAATATTTTTTTAGTTTATTATATTTATTTGAAATATTTGAAGCTTGAAATTCCAATTTTTTTTTATTTTTATTTATTTCTGTATGGTGTATGAATGTACTGTCTGCATGCAGGGTCTGTGCACCCGTGTCGTGCAAATGCCGCGGAGGTCAGAAGAGGTGCCGGATTTCACTGGAACTGGAGCCCTCGCTGGAACCGGAGTTTCAGATGGTATCTCGGCCGCCATGTGGGTGCTGGGGATCGACCTGGATCCTCTGAAAGACGTCGCCGCTCTTAACGCTAGGCTCCTCCTCTCCAGCCCGAAATTCCATTTTTATATTGTCAGTGATCCTTTTATGTAGCTTTTACTGATGAAAAATTATTTTTCTTTGTATGTTAAGAAAAGTGTTGGATTTTTCAAAAGAAGATATATATGTCTATCTAAAGCACTTAAGATATATATATAGATCTTCTTTCCAAAAGAAGAATCTCTATCTAATCTCTAATCTATCTATCCTAATCTATCTATCTATGGTTTATCCAAGTTTGTTGAAAGGAATAGGCTAGACATAAAATCACTCATACTTCCTTCCTAATAAAGTAATTCACTTATTTCTACACTCAAGTCTAAAGGTGTTTTTTTTTTTTTTTGTTTTTTTTTTTTTTTTTTTTTTTTTTTTGTTTTTGGTCTTTTTCAGTTTTTTTTGAGACAGGGGTCTCCTGGAGCCCTAGCTGGCCTGGAACTCACAAAGATCCTGCCAGCCCTGCCTCCGAGTGCAAGGATTAAAAGGCGTGGGCCACCAATGCCTGGTTAAGGTATTTCTTATATTAAAAGCAATGATATCAAAATACAAAGATCACTTCATCTGATTGGTTTGATGCTCTCAGCTTTTAAAGGCAGTGTCACAAACATCAATAAGGCGTTCCTAGCAATGTTATTTAGCAAACAAGGAGGGAGAACAGGAGCACCACTTGTTTCAGAATGTGAAGGCACAATCCAGGCACATGTCTCTATTTCCCTCCGTCCTTCCTTCCCCACAAATTACCATTCTAGGCCGGCAGGCTGAAGCCCATCCTGTAAAGTTATGTGCCTTCTCTTCTGAAATTTGTTCCTTCACATAAGTCCAAGGCCCAGTTTCCTATAAAAAGCAACGCACAACAGATGTATTGGTAAACATGTCACTCTCAGAGTTCGGGGGTAAGTTAAATTCGGTTAAGGCAGATCAACCATATTTCATTAAATCATAAAAGACTGAGTCAATGATACTCAAAATTATATTTAACTAATATTATTGTAAACCTAGATTGAAGTTTTTAAATTTTATTTTATTATTATTTATTATTTTAAATAATAATAAAATTTTTTTTTTTTTTTTTTTTTTTTTTTTTATTTTTTATGTGTATGAGTGTACTGTTCCTGCCATGTAGGTTGGTGCACCTGTGTTGGGCAATGCCGAGGAGATCAGAAGAAGGGTGCTGGATTCCCGCTGGAACTGGAGTTAAAGACGGTTCTTAGCTGCCATGTGGGTGCTGGGAAATTGAACCCCGGTCCTCTGCAAAGCAGCCAGTGCTCCTTAATCACTGAGCCATCTCTCCAGCCTCAGACTGAAGTTTTATATCAGGATTTTTTGTTTTTTTGTTTTGTATTTTTGAGATGGGGTCTCCCTGAAGTACCAGCTGGTCTGAATTCACTATGTAGACCAAAAGCTGGCCTGGAACTTACCAGAGATCCACCTGCTCTGCCTCATGAGTACTGGGATTTTATATCAGTACCCAGATTTTATATCAGTTTTTAAGAACTTTTTTTTTTTTTTAATAGTAAGCACTCCTTTTTATTTTTTTAATTTATTTTTTATGTTATGAATGTACTGCCCTGCAATGCAGGTTTGTGCACCCATGTCCGTGCAATGCATCAGAGGTCCAGAAAGAGGGCGTCTGACTCCCCGGGAACTGGAGTTAAAGATGGTTCTCAAGCCGCCATGTGGGTGCTGGGGATTGAACCCGGGTCTCTGCAAGAGCAGTCAGTGCTTCTTAACCGATAGGCCAATCTCTCCAGCCCCCAAACAACTTATTTCTTAGATAATCCAAACATAGTAAATAACAGATATATTGTGTGCTATTTTGAATAAATTTTCTATGTTTAATCATTTAAAGTAAAGCATAGGTGTGATGGCATATGCCCTTTAATCCCAGCACTTGGGAAGGCAGAAGGCAGGCGGATCTTGTGAATTCAGGCCAGCCTGGTCTACAATAGTGAGTTCCAGGACAGCCGGAGCTACCAGGGAGACCCCCTGTTTCAAAAAGACCAAATAAAAAAAAAAAAGAAAAAAGAAAAAAAGTAAGGCAGGTGTTAACTGTGGAATTACCTGCCCAGCCTAATTCCTTCTTCAGTGTAACTGCAGGTATTATTATATTATTTTGTTGTTGTTGGTTTGTTGATATGATCTTACTATGTAGCCCAGTCAGGCTTGGAACTTCCTACATAGCTCAGGCTAGCCTTAAAATTGTGGTTTCTCTGCTTTAGCTTCCTAAGTGTTGGAATAAGTATGTGCCATTATGTAAACATTTTTTAAAAAATTAATTTTGAATAGGAAATACAGGATTCAAACTTCATGAACTATAAAGGGGTACAGTGAAACTGCTTTCTATTTCTACCTCTTAGCCACATAGCTGTACTATTCAGAGCCACAGGCAATCCTTGTTACCATATCTTGAGCATACTTGAAGATATTGTACATTTACACATAAAAGCAAGTCCATAAATAAATGTGTCATGTTTGGAGGTATGCAATGCAAACAGGTATAAACACATATACACAAAAAAAAAAAAAAACCCCCAACCAAAAAAATATAACAAAAAAATTGTTTTTTAAAACCAAATATTTTTTTTTTTGTATGTGCATAGTACATTTTATATACGAGCAAAAGGGTGCTGTAAGTGCTATTCTCAGCACTTAGATACCACAAGGAGATTTTTCTACATTAGTGTGCCAAGAACCCTGGTTCTTTCTAAAAATATTTTATTTATTGATTATTTTTTGTGTATGAAGTTAGCCTGCATGTAGGTGAGTGCACTCATGTCATAATATGCCCGAAGAAGGCAATGAAGGCCCTGGAAGTAGAGTTACGGACAGTTTTGTTAGCCGCCATGTGGGTGGCTGGGAACCAGGAACCCAAGTCTCTGCAAGAGCAGCCAGTCCCCCTTAACCACTGAGCAATCTTCCAGCCTGAACTCAGTAGATTACGGACAGTTGTTAGCCGCCATGGTGGGTGCTGGGGACAGTAAACCCAGGTCCCTCTGCAAAAGCAGCAGTCTGCCTTAACCCAGCTGAGCCATCTCTCAAAGCCCCCAAAACCCTATTGTTTTCAGACAGGGTCCTCAGCCGGGCAGGTGGTGCACGCCTTTAATCCCAGCAATTTGGGAGGGCAGAGGCAGCTGAATCTCTTGTGAGTTCCAGCCAAGCCTGGTCTACATAGTGATTCCCAGGACAGGTGGGGCTACAGGGAGACTAGTCTCAAAAAGTATGTTTAGAAAAGAAAAAAAAAAAAAAACAGGTCTCACTGTGTAGCCCAAAATGCTATCCTTAAACTTTTATCCTTTTGTTGCTGCCTCTGGAGTACTGCATGAATTACAATACCCCACTTTAATTGGTTTGTTTATTTTGCCCTTTTACAGTTTTGAATATTTTCTGTTCTTTCCACATAACCAGGTATTCTCTGGTTTTTAAGTTTTTCTTGGGTCAGTTTTGTAGGTCTGTATTTTGATAAGAAGTGAACCATATTCTCTTTTATTTCCAAAGCTGGAATCAGGGAGTTGTGCAAACTACCCCTTTACAAACATCTTCCACATTTGTGGTTATATTATATTCTCATTATTAATCTTGTAAATTTTTACTGTTTACTTCATAGGTCAAATAAGGTTTTAATTTATTTTTTTCTTTTCAAACAAATGGCTTATGGGTGCTTTTTGCTTTAATTTCCTAGGGTTTCTTGTCTAGAGTATACAATCTGGCCTCTGCTCACCTCTGGATCTCATTTCATACTCCAACCCCATTACTGTGCTCCAGTTATGTTGATCTTCTTTCTACACTTTAATTGTCTCTCACCACAAGTTCTTTATACTCTATGATCCATCTAAAAGGAATATACTTCCCTTAGATCTTTCTCATCATTCAAATATCAGTTTCAGTGCCAGCTCCTCAGAGAGGGGTTTTACCACCCAAACCAATATAGCTCTCTATCAAGTAGCTCTGCCCTATGTTCCCCTGGCCCTTCTCTTTACAGTAATTAATATCTGCAAATCTTCCTTCCTTCCTTCCTTCCTCCTTNGCTGTGAGTTATTCCTCCAAGGAGAGAGCTAATAGCCAAATAGTTTTGGGATATAATATAGACACTTGGCTGCCACTGTTGCACAGTATCTCCAGGCTGTTGAGGTGTAGCTGATATTTTCGGAGGAGTCTTGTTTGTCTCAGGGAGACCAATATTTTGCTGTATTGCTGTAGTGGCCTTTGGTAACGCTCTCTAGCATTTCAGAGGCCGGTTGTACGCTAGCAAGTGACGTCTCATAACATTTTTCATGCTCACACCAGGTCTTCGACAACAGGGACTTACTGCCTTTCTCCTTGCATATATCCCACTTATAGGCAAAAGGCCTTTATAATTTGGGGGGGCGGGTTTGAATCCCCTTGTCTTGCTTTTTTGAAACAGGGTCATGCTCTATAGTCCAGGCTGGCCTTCTTGCATCAGCTTCCTGAGTTGGGATTACAGGTGAGCATGTGGCTTTTATAACTTGCTTTAAATTATTTTTCCTTGCTGGGCATGGTGGCACACACCTTTAATCCCAGCACTCGGGAGACAGAGGGAGGTAGATCTCTGTGAGTTCAAAGCCAGCCTGGTCTACATAGCAAGTTCCAGGATAGCTGGGGCTACAAGAGACCCTGTCTCAAAAAAAAAATTACTTTTCCATGTTATTAGTTTTCTTAATTATTTTTCTATGGCTAATATCAAAGCAGTTCTTTTGGTGTATTAAACCTAAGTCATCACCAGATCTATAATGCTGAACTTGTTATTTGCTTTCACTATTTATTGCTATAGTCATATGACAAGCATGCCTTAATGTATCTAATTACTTCCCGAGATAAATCTTTAAGGGTTAAATTGCTGGAGTAAAGGCTATCCAACTTTGTAAAGACTGGAGCTCACTAGGAAGTGAACCAGCTTATACTTTATACACCAGCATGTAAGTACTCCCTGAGTCTTCACTGATAACCAAAATTATCAACTTCCTATATTTGTGGTAAAAATGATTAACCTGAGGGCTGGAGAGATGGCTCAGTGGTTAAGAGCACTGACTGAGGACCCAGGTTCAAGTCACAGCACCCACATGGTGGCTAAAAACTGTCTTAGGCTGGGCATGGTGGCACATGCCTTTAATCCCAGCACTTGGGAAGCAGAGGCAGGGGGATCTCTGTGAGTTCAAGGTCAGCCTGGTCTACATAGTAAGTTCCAGGCCAGCTGGGACTACAGGGAGACCCTGTCTCAAAAAAAAAAAAAAAAAAAGAAAGAAAAAGATTAATTTATTGAGGCTGGGGAAATACCTTATAAAGCAGTTTTAGTAACGGGTAACTTTTTTCTAAATAGAGTCTCCCTGTAGTCCTACCTGGCTTGGAACTCACTATGTAGACCAGGTTAGCCTCAGTCTCAAGAGATCTGTCTGCCTCTGCCTCCTAAGTAGTAATCAAATTTCATTATAGGGTAAAAGCATGGTCTTGATCTTGAATTTGGAACTAAAAGAAATTGCTTAATCTCCCACCTCACTGAGCACTATTCATATTTTGGTATTTTCTCCTTCTCCCTTTAAAGCAAACACAACAATAATAAGAAAACACAGAGTTATAGTCACATTGTCTATAAACCTGAATATTTCACAGGAAACAGGTATTTTCCAAAGTTTTGATAAAGTCTTCAGAAGCAAGTCATAGCTGCCACACAATAGTTTCCCATGTGGCTTTACTATAGTTTCTGCAGCCATCCTCTGTCCTGTCATGTGGCTACCTTAAAAAGTTCAGAATCTGCCAGTCCAATGACTAGTGTACATTTAGTTACTAAGAAACTTGGTATATAAGTTTGACTATATTTATTGTAAATTACCATAAGAAAGATTTGTGGAAGTGAAATTGTTAGTTCAAAGTATAAGTCATTTGCAACGGATCTCTCTCTATCCAATTGTACTGATAACTAACTTTAGAAAACACAAGAAATTAGGAGGAAAATGACTGCAGTGGCCCACATAAGATGGTAACTAGGTGTGGTGGTGTGTGCCTGTAATTCAGCTACTTGGAAGGCTGTGGCAAGAGAATTACAAGTTCAAGGGCAGCCTGGGGGACATAGGTAGACCTGTCTAGGGGTAGGGGATGCATATGAATGACTGATGGATGATGGTAGCTAAAGTGAGGCTAGTGGGAGGAGATCTCAAGAAAAGGTGGTTCTAAAATACATTTTCAACGTAGAACTGACATAAGAATTTGATGACAGACTGAATGTGAGGGATACAAGGTGGGATAAGAAGGATGGTACTCAGGATTCTAGAATCAGAAAACATATAGAGATTAGAAAACTTACAAGATATATAGCCAGGTGTGGTGGCGCATGCCTTTAATCCTAGCACTCGGGAGGCAGAGGCAGCCAGAGCTCTGTGAGTTCAAGGCCAGCCTGTGGGCTCCAGGCCAGCTGAGACTAAAGGGAGATGCTGCCTAAAAAAGACCCAAAAAAGAAAAAAAAAAAAAAGAAATACAAGGTGAGATAGTCTCAAAATGTATCTTGATAAATGCTTTGATTTCCATTTGAGCTAATATGGTTATCAAGGGAAGTTTTAAAGACTAGAAGCAAAGAAATATCTACATAGAGCTTGCTAAATACTAAAAGGGAACTTAAGACATTTGAACTGACTTTTATTTTTTTTGGTCTTTTCAAGACAGGGTCTCCCTGTAGCTAGCCCCAGCTGTCCTGGAATTTGCTCTGTAGACCAGGCTGGCCTTGAACTCACAAAGATCCGCCTGCCTCTGCCTCCCAAGTGCTAGGTAAAGGTGTGTGCCACCACGCCCGGCTGAACAGACTTCTTAAAAACTGGAAAAGCTGTCAACCCATGAAGGGAAACAACCTGAACAGACTAAAGTCCAAAATGACAACTCCAAGAAATTAGACTGTTTTCTTCTCACCCACTTGTGCCCCTTTCCCAAAGCCCAGGGAACAAACTGCAGAAGAGGAGGCGTGGTAGATTGTAAGGGCTGCAGAGAGACAGGGGTGAATCGTGAGACTACAGGAATATAGTCTGGACTCCTAACTGATCAACATGCCTGTGCATACAAGCTTCTCCAACTGGACTATGGGAACCTTGGGTTGTTCAAAATTTGGACATAGATACTTGCAAAATGCACCAATTACCTAATTGTATGACATACTGAGTAACATCAAATGTTTATCTTGGGCTTGCCCACAACTGTGTCATTATATTGTAAAAAATCCCTTCTAAAAAAAAAAACACCCACACAAAAAAACACATGTAACCTTAAAAAAAAAAACAAACAAACTGGAACTCTTCTAATATGTGAGTCAAGCAGGAGCGGAGCGAAAGGAAGACTCCCTCGTGTAGCTCAAAAAGATCATCCACAAAAAAAATCAACCCAACCAACAAATTCCAAAACAAAACCAACATCATAAAGAAAAATCAACAAATCTTACAACAATAAAAAACAAAACTTTAAAAAGCAAAAAAAAAACACCTGGAAAACCTTACTTCGCAAATAGTATTTTGTTGTTGTATTGTCTTGCTCTTTTTTTTTTTTTTGTTTTTATTTTTTTTTTTATTTTTTATTTTTGGATTTTTTTAAGGGATTCTACAATAAATGACACAGTGTTTGCAGATAAACATTGATTTATCATAAGCTTCATGTCATACATTTAAGTAATTGGTGCATCTTTTTGCGAAGTATCTATGTCCAAATTTTGAAAAACCCAACGGTTTCCCATAGTCCAGTTTGGAGAAGCTTGTATTGTACACAGGCTCTGTTGCCAAGTGACTTCAATCATTGTGTCCAGACTATATTCCTGTTAGTCTACATTGATCAACCTCCTACTCCTCTCCTACAAGTTCTCTTTACACATTCTACACACGCTCCTCTTCCGCAGTTTTGTTCCCTGGGCTTTGGGATAAGGGGCAAAGTGGGTGAGAATAGGAAAACGTTTGAAAACAGTTACTAATTTCTTTGGAGTCTGTCACATTTTGGACTCCAGTTCGTTCAAGTTTTGTTTCCCATTCACGATAAACTGATTGACAGCTTTCCCATTGGAGTACCTTTTCAGATCTATACTAAAAAGGCTCATGTACTATTTGTGTAAAGAGGCATTTAAGCAGTACCTATTAATTGTCTGTCACTTAGCTAAGCTGTGAGCATAGACACAGATGTCTTGATGGTTATGCTAATCCACAAACTGTAGGTTTCTCTATAAAGGGTCGATAAGTTCTTAATTTGGCTCTATAACATTGCTTAACCACTAGAGGACCGACATAAGCTTGTGGCACTCCGCTTGGTGAGTTAGTTCTCCAAGGAAGATGAGGACTAACAGCCTACAATTAGTATTTGGCTCCATATTAATATACCCTATTGGCCTGCCAACCTCGTTTGCAAAACAAAGTTTAAATCCCTCCAGGCTGGTTGAGGTTTGTAGCTGATTACTTATTCGGAGGAAGTTACTTGTTGTTTCAGGAGAGGCCAATATTATTCTATTGTTCTGTATTGTCTGTTTTAGTGGCCAATGGTGGTAACGCTCCTCTAATTTCAAGCGCTCTATGCTCAGTGGGGTGTGTGTAGGGTACCCTGGTGTGACAGTTAAGCAAAGTGACGTCTCATAATCAATTTTTTCATGCTCACCACCTAGGTCTTCAGACAAACAGGGACTTACTGCCTTTCTCCTTGCATATATCCCACTTATAGGCAAAAAGGCCTTTATAATTTGGGGGGGCGGGTTTGAATCCCTTGTCTTTGCTTTTTTGAGAAACAGGGTCATGCTCTATATGTCCAGGCTGGCTTCTTGCATCAGCTCCTGTTGGGATTACAGGTGAGCATGTGGCTTTTATAACTTGCTTTAAATTATTTTTCCTTGCTGGGCATGGTGCACATCACCTTAATCCCAGCACTCGGTGAGACAGAGGGAGGTAGATCTCTGTGAGTTCAAAGCCAGCCTGGTCTAACATAGCAAGTTCCAGGATAGCTGGGGCTACAAGAGACCCTGTCCTCAAAAAAAAAAATTACTTTTCCATGTTTTAGTTTTCTTATAATTATTTTTTCTATGGCTAATATCAAAGCAGTTCTTTTGGTGTATTAAACCTAAGTCATCACCAGATCTATAATGCTGAACTTGTTATTTGCTTTCACTATTTATTGCTATAGTCATATGACAAGCATGCCTTAATGTATCTAATTACTTCCCGAGATAAATCTTTAAGGGTTAAATTGCTGGAGTAAAGGCTATCCAACTTTGTAAAGACTGGAGCTCACTAGGAAGTGAACCAGCTTATACTTTATACACCAGCATGTAAGTACTCCCTGAGTCTTCACTGATAACCAAAATTATCAACTTCCTATATTTGTGGTAAAAAATGATTAATCTGAGGGCTGGAGAAGATGGCTCAGTGGTTAAGAGCACTGACTGAGGACCCAGGTTCAAGTCACAGCACCCACATGGTGGCTAAAAAACTGTCTAGGCTGGGCATGGTGGCACATGCCTTTAATCCCAGCCACTTGGGAAGCAGGGCAGGGGATCTCTGTGAGTTCAAGGTCAAGCCTGGTCTACATAGTAAGTTCCAGGCCAGCCTGGGACTACAGGGAGGACCCTGTCTCAAAAAAAAAAAAAATAAGGTTAACTTGAATTTTATTTTCATTTTTTTTTTTTTTTTGTCTCTTTTGAATTAAGTATTGGGAATTGAATCCAAGTCCTCTGCAAAAGCAGCTGGTGACTCTTTTAGTTTTTTTTTTTTTTTTTTTTTGGTCTTTTCGAGACAGGGTCTCCCTGTAGTTCCAGCTGTCCTGGAACTTGCTCTGTAGACCAGGCTGGCCTTGAACTCACAAAGATCCGCCTGCCTCTGCCTCCCAAGTGCTAGGATTAAAGGCGTGCTCCACGGCATAGCTGGTGCCCTTAATCACTGAGCCATCTCTTTAGCCCCCATATTTTTTAGTTTATTATATTTAAAGTTTGAAATATTTGAAGCTTGAAATTCCATTTTTTTTTAATTTTATTTATTTCTGTATGTGTATGAATGTACTGTCTGCATGCAGGTCTGTGCACCCGTGTCGTGCAATGCCGCGGAGGTCAGAAGAGGGTGCCGGATTCCCCTGGAACTGGAGCTCTCCTGGAACCGGAGTTTCAGATGGTTCTCGGCCGCCATGTGGGTGCTGGGGATCGAACCTGGGTCCTCTGTAAGAGCGGTCGGCGCTCTTAACCGCTAGGCCATCTCTCCAGCCCGAAATTCCATTTTTATATTGTCAGTGATCCTTTTATGTAGCTTTTACTGATGAAAAATTATTTTTCTTTGTATGTTAAGAAAAGTGTTGGATTTTTCAAAAGAAGATATATATGTCTATCTAAAGCACTTAAGATATATATATAGATCTTCTTTCCAAAAGAAGATCTCTATCTATCTCTATCTATCTATCTATCTATCTATCTATGGTTTATCCAAGTTTGTTGAAAGGAATAGGCTAGACATAAAATCACTCATACTTCCTTCCTAATAAAGTAATTCACTTATTTCTACACTCAGTCTAAGGTTTTTTTTTTTTTTTTTTTTTTTTTTTTTTTTTTTTTTTTTTTTTTCAGTCTTTTTTGAGACAGGGTCTCCCTGGAGCCCTAGCTGGCCTGGAACTCACAAAGATCTGCCAGCCTCTGCCTCCCGAGTGCTAGGATTAAAGGCGTGGGCCACCATGCCTGGTTAAGGTATTTCTTATATTAAAAGCAATGATATCAAAATACAAAGATCACTTCATCTGATTGGTTTGATGCTCTCAGCTTTTAAAGGCAGTGTCACAAACATCAATAAGGCGTTCCTAGCAATGTTATTTAGCAAACAAGGAGGGAGAACAGGAGCACCACTTGTTTCAGAATGTGAAGGCACAATCCAGGCACATGTCTCTTTTCCTCAGTCCTTCCTTCCCACAAATTACCTTTAGGGCCGGCAGGCTGAAGCCATCTGTAAAGTTATGTGCTTCCTCTTCTGAAATTTGTTCTTCACTAAGTCCAAGGCCCAGTTCCTTAAAAGGCACCACACAGATGTAGTTGGTAACATTGTCACTCTCAGAGTTCAGGGGGTAGGTTAAATTAGGTTAAGGCAATCAACATCATTTCATTAAACCATAAAAGACTGAGTCAATATACCTCAAATTATATTTACTAATATTATTGTAAACCTAGATTGAAGTTTTTAAATTTTTATTTATTATTATTATTATTTTAATAATAAATAAAATTCCCCAGGATTTTGTTTTGATATTTATTATTTTTTATGTGTATGAGTGTACTGTCTGCATGTAGGTTGGTGCACCTGTGTTGGGCAATGCCGAGGAGATCAGAAGAGGGTGCTGGATTCCCCTGGAACTGGAGTTAAAGACGGTTCTTAGCTGCCATGTGGGTGCTGGGAATTGAACCCCGGTCCTCTGCAAGAGCAGTCAGTGCTCTTAATCACTGAGCCATCTCTCCAGCCTCAGACTGAAGTTTTATATCAGGATTTTTTTGTTTTTTTTGTTTTGTATTTTTGAGACAGGGTTTTCCTGTAATTCCTGGAATTCACTATGTAGACCAAGCTGGCCTGGAACTTACAGAGATCCACCTGCCTCTGCCTCCTGAGTACTGGGATTTTATATCAGTACCCAGATTTTATATCAGTTTTTAAAGAACTTTTTTTTTTTTTTAATAGTAAGCACTCTTTTTTTTTTTAATTTATTTTTTATGTGTATGAATGTACTGTCTGCATGCAGGTTTGTGCACCCATGTCGTGCAATGCCGAGGAGGTCAGAAGAGGGTGTTGGACTCCCCGGGAACTGGAGTTAAAGATGGTTCTCAGCCGCCATGTGGGTGCTGGGGATTGAACCCGGGTCCTCTGCAAGAGCAGTCAGTGCTCTTAACCGCTAGGCCATCTCTCCAGCCCCAAACAACTTATTCTTAAGATCCAACATAGTAATATAACAGATATATTGTGTGCTATTTTGAATAAATTTTCTATGTTTTAATCATTAAAAGTAAGCAGGTGGTGGCATATGCCTTTAATCCCAGCACTTGGGAGGCAGAGGCAGGCGGATCTTTGTGAATTCAAGGCCAGCCTGGTCTACAATAGTGAGTTCCAGGACAGCCGGAGCTACAGGGAGACCCTGTTTCAAAAAGACCAAAAAAAAAAAAAAAGAAAAAGAAAAAAAAGTAAGCAGGTGTTACTGTGATTACTGCCCAGCCTATTGCCTTCTTCAGTGTACTGGCAGGTATTATTATTATTATTTTGTTGTTGTTGTTGTTGATATGATCTTACTATGTAGCCCAGTCTGGCTTGGAACTTCCTACATAGCTCAGGCTAGCCTTAAACTTGTGGTTCTCTGCTTTAGCTTCCTAAGTGTTGGAATAAGTATGTGCCATTATGTAACTTTTTAAAAAAATTAATTTTTGAATAGGAAATACAGGATTCAAACTTCATGAACTATAAAGGGGTACAGTGAAACTGCTTTCTATTTCTACCTCTTAGCCACATAGCTGTACTATTCAGAGCCACAGGCAATCCTTGTTACCATATCTTGAGCATACTTGAAGATATTGTACATTTACACATAAAAGCAAGTCCATAAATAAATGTGTCATGTTTGGAGGTATGCAATGCAAACAGGTATAAACACATATACACAAAAATGTAAACACTTGTGTATGTGCATAGTACATTTTATATACGAGCAAAAGGGTGCTGTAAGTGCTATTCTCAGCACTTAGATACCACAAGGAGATTTTTCTACATTAGTGTGCCAAGAACCCTGGTTCTTTCTAAAATATTTTATTTATTATTATTTTTTGTGTATGAGTGTATTGCCTGCATGTAGGTGAGTGCACTCATGTCATATAATGCCCGAAGAAGGCAATGAAGGCCCTGGAAGTAGAGTTACGGACAGTTGTTAGCCGCCATGTGGGTGCTGGGACAGGAACCCAGGTCCTCTGCAAGAGCAGCCAGTCCCCTTAACCACTGAGCAATCTCTCCAGCCTGGAACTAGAGTTACGGACAGTTGTTAGCCGCCATGTGGGTGCTGGGACAGGAACCCAGGTCCTCTGCAAGCAGCCAGTCTCCTTAACCACTGAGCCATCTCTCCAGCCCCAAGAACCCTATTTTTTCAGACAGGGTCTCAGCCGGGCATGGTGGTGCACGCCTTTAATCCCAGCATTTGGGAGGCAGAGGCAGCTGAATCTCTGTGAGTTCCAGGCCAGCCTGGTCTACATAGTGAGTTCCAGGACAGGTGGGGCTACAGGGAGACAGTCTCAAAAAGATGTTTAAAAAGAAAAAAAAAAAAAAGACAGGGTCTCACTGTGTAGCCAATGCTATCCTTAAACTTTTATCCTTTTGTTGCTGCCTCTGGAGTACTGCATGAATTACAATACCCCACTTTATTGTTTGTTTATTTTGCCTTTTAACAGTTGAATATTTTCTGTTCTTTCCACATAACCAGGTATTCTCTGGTTTTTAAGTTTTTCTTGGGTCAGTTTTGTAGGTCTGTATTTTGATAAGAAGTGAACCATATTCTCTTTTATTTCCAAAGCTGGAATCAGGGAGTTGTGCAAACTACCCCTTTACAAACATCTTCCACATTTGTGGTTATATTATATTCTCATTATTAATCTTGTAAATTTTTACTGTTTACTTCATAGGTCATATAAGGTTTTATTTATCTTTTTGTTCTTTTCAAACAAATGGCTTATGGGTGCTTTTTGCTTTAATTTCCTAGGGTTTCTTGTCTAGAGTATACAATCTGGCCTCTGCTCACCTCTGGATCTCATTTCATACTCCAACCCCATTACTGTGCTCCAGTTATGTTGATCTTCTTTCTACACTTTAATTGTCTCTCACCACAAGTTCTTTATACTCTATGATCCATCTAAAAGGAATATACTTCCCTTAGATCTTTCTCATCATTCAAATATCAGTTTCAGTGCCAGCTCCTCAGAGAGGGGTTTTACCACCCAAACCAATATAGCTCTCTATCAGTAGCTCTGCCCTATGTCCCCTGGCCTTCTCCTTTACAGTAATTATATCTGCAACTTTCCTTCCTTCCTTCCTTCCTTCCTTCCTTCCTTCCTTCCTTCCTTCCTTCCTTCCTTCCTTCCTTCCTTCCTTCCTTCCTTTCTCTCTCTCTCTCTCTCTCTCTCTCTCTCTCTCTTTTCTTTCTTTGTCTCTCTTTCTCCCTTTCTTTTCTTTCTTTGAGACAGAGTCTCCCTGGCTGCCCTGGAACTCTCCATGTAGACCAGGCTGGCCTTGAACTCACAGAGATCCACCTGCCTCTGCCTCCCTAGTGCTGGGATTAAAGGTGTGTGCTACCATGCCTGGCCAATATCTGCAAATTTTAACTGTTCATTTTTAATTATGTCACCCATTGGAAAGTAAGCTTCATTGAAACAAGGATCACGTTTACCTTGTTTACGCCAATGTCCTCAATATTAGCAAATTAGCTGGCACAAGAATTGGCACTGATTTGACAATCCAATTACTCTGAACTTACGCTCCATCAGGCAGAGACTATACCATATAGCTGGTGACTGGCACACTGCTTAGCACTGTGTTTATGATCAAGAAATAGTCTGAGTTCAAGGCTAGCCTGGTCTACAGAGTGAGTTCTAGGACAGCTGGGGCTACAGGGAGACCCTGTCTCAAAAAAAACAAAGAACAACAAGAAAAGGAAGAACTATTCACTGAATGATCAGCTACTTCTAGTTCACCTGTCACTATCAAAATCTCTATTTCTTTCCATATGCTTTTCCTTCTTGCTACCTGGAATGCTGACTCAGATCCTTATGATCACCTCCTATTCATTCTTTGAGAGTCAATGCAGGTATCAATTTCCCAAAAGCCTTCTTTAATCCCATAAGTCGTGTACTGTCCTGCCATGTTGGAAGGCATCCTGAGCACTTATATTGTATTGGTTTATCTACTGATCACATTCAAAGGTCTTCAAAAGTGGTAGTATATGTTTTTACTGTCTCCTTAACATCTGGAAGAATACTTGACTCACTGCAGGAAGATAATTTTAGGCAGTGGGGGAAATAGATGGGCAAATGTTTGATGAGAATTAAAATGTTTTTTCTATATTTTCAAAGAAGTAGCACAGTATAGGTATACACACACACACACACACACACACATACACACACACACGTGGTTGTAAGTTGTAAGTCACAATTTCTAAGTTTACCTATTACTAGTTGTGTAGCTAAGTAAGTCATTTAATTTCTAAGTAAGTCACTTAATTTCTATTTTTATTTTTCATAAAGCTAAGAAATATATTTAGGAAGGTTTATATGAAGCATGTAATGGTAGAACATGAAGCATCTGTAAACATGAAGCATTATAATTATCAATGTTACAGTACCCAGCACACTTAAGGCACAGAGCATTCTATTTATTCATAATTTAACACATTTATGAATCATTATTAAACAGAGATTATACACACCTTTATTTCCTGACTAAGGGAACTAATTCCCTGATTTAATCAATTTAAGTGACAGACATAGTCATGGAGTCTTTGAGCACCACCTACATGCTAGACACTATCTATTCAGTTTGCATGCATTAACTCCTCAACCTTAACAGAACACAATGCAGAAGATTATGGTCTTGTAGCCATTTTAAAGCAGAGAAAAGTTAAGAAGCTTGTTTAATAAAGGCCACTTAAGTAATAAGTGATAGAGCCAAAATTTGAATTTAGGCAATTCAACTCTAGAATCTACTTTTGGAAGAGGGAAGGAAGGATTTCCTGTTGTCAGTTTATGACCCTGTCATGGCACTAATTTACCAGTCATTAATTTTCCTAAAATGTCACACTTAACAAAAGTAGGCTCTTTGACTTTATATTTGGAGTGAAGGGAAGGACTTCAAGATTTTTTTTCTCCCCTGTTTGATAAATGATCCATGAAAAGGCAAAACTTTCTTCCTATCAGTAATTGTTGCTTCCCCTGAAATGCAATGCCAGCTTTAATGGAAATGATATCAGACATTGGATGTGAAGTAGGCAATCTCAATATATATATAGTTAACTTGTACAGGATGCAACTGTAATATTCAGGACTTAGGAAATATTGCTTATCCTCACATAGAGAGAAAAAAGGATATTTTTTCAGCATGTACAGGGTGGCTAGCCTTGCTGCTTGAAAGTTGGCTCTTACAGTTCTGTAGACAGCTTTCCGAAGGCCGATGAGGTGCTGACTGGGATGCTGGCCAGCTTTATTAAATGAGCAAGCAGCACTCACCCTGTCAAGCAAACTTGAAAAGTAAAATGTGATACAACTGTACAGGTGTCCTAAAGTTTGTATTTCCTAAATCCACAATTCTATCAAACTTAGAAAAAAATTCCTTTCTCATAATTTTCATTAGAAAATTATTTTAGACATTCCAAATCAGGTGCCAAAGCCATTTTTTGATATACACATAACCACCAACAACAAAAAGACAACTAAAAATTCAAAATGTCAAGAAAATTTTAGTCAAATATGAAAATGATGAATTTTAACTGAGATAGAATAGAAATACAGTGGTATATATGTAAGAATTTCTATATTTTTGCATAAAAATACTCTACCTGCTAAAATACACTAATATGGAACTACTTTACAGTTTTGAAAAGCATATATACAGGCTGTCTGAAGGGCTGAATTACACTGAATAACACTTTCGCATTTTAAATAAACATTTATATCATGTTGATTTGTCACTTATTTGGTCACTGTACAGAACAATTAAATATTGTATACAATACATTCTGTACATTCATAAAAGTAGGGCAAAAATTACTTACCCACCTGCTGCCACTGGCACTTACCTACTCAAAGCAGTAGGAGACGAAGAAAGGTAACAGGACCAGTGGCCAACAGGGGAATGCAAGTAGAAAGGCAAAGGAAGGGTTACTGTGTGGCAGGAGCTGCTCTTAGCACTACCGAAGAGGAGCGCATGTCATGGTACTTTCCTTGAGTTTAATGGAAAGTATTTATTTGCATCAATGGCATACAATATGCTATTTTATAACTGAAAGTTTGCAGGATCAAACACTGTAGCTATTGGGTAATAGTTTTTTTTTAAACCCAATCAATCAGCAACCTCTTTCAATAGCAAAATAAAATATTAGCATTTATAAATTTTCTTCATCATAACCACAAATCTCTAAAAAAGACATCAAATTCTAAACTTTTAAAATGTTACACCAAACTAAAATATATGAACAATGACTGACTGACAAGTTTATTTTGGAATTAAAGAATACAGGCAAAGAAAGATTAAAGTATTTGCTAGAAAGGAAAAGCTGAGGCAGAAACAAACTACTCCTGATTTCAATACTTCATATTATTGTTTGTGTTCTACGAAATCAATTTTGCAGACTAAAAATATTTCTAAAAACTTTGAATCAAGATTTGTTACTCCTCATTACTTTTCAATTCATTGTCCAGTTAGATGGAGACAAATGAAGTGTGATTTCTCCCAATACCTCTTTTACCTATCTGGCATCTTTATCAGGAGGTAAACCATGGTTAATGGCCTACTTTACCTTTTCATGTTAATTCCATGGATATGAGCACAAGTCAGTAAATAACAAGTCACAGAATCTTGTATACATGTCTAAGCACTGGCTCATGAGTCAGCCTCTCAATAAAATGCTGTGTGAGTCAACAATGAAAGGAAGATATTACTTCATTTAAGTGTAATTTTTAATTTTTAAAATTTGACAAACCCAAAAGATTTCCTAGCCTCTGCCACCAGGAAGTGTATCTAAGTTAACAGAAAGACAAAATCAACACATAGAGGTTTACTTTGCACTGAGCAGAAGGTACAAGAACCTTCTTCTATACCATTAACACTCAGGATTGTTGTTCAAAGCACCAGAGAGTGAGGAATGTGATGATACTTCTCTGCTCCATGATTTTCCAGATGTGGCTTTTAGGGCAAGATGAAGTATTATTCTAGAGCAGAGTAATGTGAATGGTGTAAAGATTACCAGAGGCATTTCAGTCCTGATTTTCATTATTTTTATTTATTTATTTTATTTTTTGTCTTTTCGAGACAGGGTCTCCCTGTAGCTCC
The DNA here is from genome assembly GCA_009823505.1 of Rhizomys pruinosus. Classification (NCBI taxonomy): domain Eukaryota; kingdom Metazoa; phylum Chordata; class Mammalia; order Rodentia; family Spalacidae; genus Rhizomys; species Rhizomys pruinosus. The sequence continues at coordinate 2,396,114 of VZQC01009253.1, read as the reverse complement.
AGCTGTCCTGGAACTCACTCAGTAGACCAGGCTGGCCTTGAACTCACAAAGACCCACCTGCCTCTGCCTCCCAAGTGCTAGGATTAAAGGCGTGCGCCACCACGCCCGGCTGATTTTCATTATTTTCTAAATACAACTAATAGCAATGATGATAGCACACTATGTACTTGTGTACCCCTAACTACAGCAATGATTAGCCAGGTGTGGTGGCGCATGCCTTTAATCCCAGCACTTGGGAAGCAGAGGCAGGCAGATCCTTGAGAGCTCAGGGCCAGGCCTGGTCTACAGAGTGAGTTCTAGGACAGCTGGGACTATAGGGAGACCCTGTCTTGAAAAAAGACAAAAAAAAAAACCCAACCCCCAAAAATGTTATGTAGTGGGAAGGGGACAAGAGAGGGTGACAGGTGAACATGATTGACATACTTTACATACATATACGGAGAGATCAGAATAAAACTCATTATATAGAACTAATATATGATAATAAAATTATATAAAGTATTAAATATACTATAATTTAACTGCCATCTGTGAATATTTAGTAGGCAGCCTACTGTATGACAACTAGTCTTTTAAAAATATTTTATTTATTATTTTTATTTTTTATGTACGTGAGTATATTGTCTGCAAGTGTATAAATAAGTGCACCCATGTCATGCAATGCATGCAGAGGTCAGAAGAGGCTATCAGATCTCCTGGAACTAGAGTTACAGATGATTGTTAGCCACCACGTGGGTGCTGGGATTCAAACCTTGGTCTGCTGCAAGAGCAGCCAGTGCTCTTAACTGCTGAGCCATCTCTCTAGCCCCTACAAGTAGGCTTTTTTTTTTTTTTTTTTTTTTTTTTTTTGGTCTTTTTGAACAGGGTCTCCCCTTAGCCCCAAGCTGTCTTTGAACTTCATTTGTAGAACAGGCTGGCCTTCGAACTCATAGAGAAATGCTGACTCTGGCTGCCGAGTGCTGGGATTAAAGGCTGCCACCACTGCCTTTTAAGTATGCTTTAAGTCAGATGAGATAGACATGATTATTTGTTCTGTTACAACTCAATATCTTTAGTTGTATGCAAAAATGACTAGCACACTATATAGAAACCAAAATGGTTACTTTTCTTTTTTTTGCGTCTACTTAGAGACAGGTCTCCCTTATACCCAGCTGTCTTGGAAACTCACTTCTGTAGACTAGGCTGGCTTGAACTCACAACGATCACCTGGCCTCTGCTCGCCGAGTGCTGGGATAAGACACAATGGTTTCTTGCAATACATACACTCTGGGTGTGTGTGTGTGTGTGGTTGTTTATAGTGTATGCTGGTGGCATCTGAGACACATTGCCCAGTGTGTGCAGCATAGGCCAGAAAAGGATGTCAGTGTCTTCGCTCTATCACTCTCTACCTTGTTCTCTTTTTTAATTTATTTTTGTATTTTTTTTTTTTTGTTCTCTTGAGAAAGGGTCTGTTACTGAACCTGGGGCTAGGCTGGTGAGGCCAGTCAGTACCAGCAAATTCTCCTGCTTCCACTCCCTGGCCGTTGCTGGGGTTACAGGTGCATACTGGCCATGTTCTGGGCTTTTTACATGGATGCAGGAGATTTGAACTCAGGTCCTCAATGCATGTACAGCAAGCATTCTCTACCTGATGAGCATCTCCCTAGCACTGCAACTTTCCCCTTGATAAGTACCCGGATGTTCTTCAGTATACAACATTATAGCTATAATGCTGAATATGTTAGTTTCCATGGAGCTGATGAAATACCAACTATTAGCCTAATTATTTTGAACGCTGTCTATAATGGCCTGGAAAATAGTTACCTAGAGAGTTATATATATACTATATATTATAATTATAATTATATATATATATAATATATATATATATTGCTTTAATTTTAAAAAATGAAGTCAGGTACTCTCATCACTTAAATGGGGAAAAAGAGGAACTTTGTGCACAGGGAATAATGGAAGCAAACATCTATTGGGTAATCACTGCATACAAAGTTTAGTGTTAGGCACTCTATTATTAACTCACATGGTGACAAAGTAATAGACAAAAATAATTATGATTCTGAAAATACTTCGGGTTCTTCAAGTAGGTAAGCAGAACCATACTATGCATTAGATCTAGCATATAATGACTCTAACCCTTTATTTACTAGCTAATAGACTCTATAGATTCCCCTGCGTAACTGCAACACAAAAAGAAAAACAGATGATAGTCTCCTTCAAGTATATAGTGGAAAGGAAAATAAAATGAAAAGCGAACTCACAGAGTGAATCCTCTGGAAATGACTTCTGTTTCTTGGATGAGACGTAAAGATTTTCTGACAAGGTTAGTGAATGCTCGGCTATTTGCTGCCATATCTTCCAAACAGACATTGTATTTTTTCAGAGTCATTTGCAGTTTGGCTGTCCTCCATAGTGTCAAAGCTCGTTGTCAAGTAAAGAAATAGAATTGCGTCCCCAGACCAGCCAGGAAATACAATTCCACCAGTGGTGCGGAGGAGCACAATGAGCAAACTAATAAAGGCAAAGAGCATGGAGACATCCCTATGAATACAAAGAACAAGGAAAAGCCAGTCATCCAGCTTACTTTATCAGGGATCCACCACTGTTAAGCTTAGGGATAGTAGAACAGATCAACATGCTGCTTCTTGTGACGGAGACTTCAAATATGACATACATAGGGGGATTTGATTCCTGGTTGTTGTTTTTAGGGTTTATTATTCTGAGCGTGTCCCTGGAACTCACTATGTAGAGCCATGAATCACGAAGCACCTCCTCTGCTTCCTAGTGCTGGGATTTAAGGCCATGGGGTACCAGTGCCGGCCATAACGAGAGCCAAGAGTGAAAAGGGTAATAAACTAGCAGGTTTGTCAGAACAGAGGTGATGAAGGTTAGGCATTTAAAGATAAATGGAGTGTAGGTAAAGGCGGTTAAAAAAGACAGACTTCTGGGTAAACCACGGTTTTTAAAGAAACAGAGTGGAGGGGCTGGAGAGAGGCGCGGAGTGGTAAGAGCACCGTGACTGCGCGGTGCAGACGGACCTGGATTCGCATCCAGCACACACATGGGCAGCTAGAACCGGTCGTACTCGCGGGCCAGGGGAACCGATGGCCGTCGTCCTGACCTGCCACGGAAGTGGCAGACAGATGGGGGCACCAACCGCTACAGTACAGACCGGTACACGTCTAACAGTAAAAAAGACTAATAATAAGAAAAAAACAACAATTTTTTTGAATATAAAAGAATATAAAAGGATTAAAGAGTAGAAGAATAGATTAAGAGATACGATTTGGCCTCAAACCAGGGCTTTGCACAACATCAGATGAGTCAAGACCAGCGATTCTAGCCACAGGTTTGTAGGTCATAGCTCAAAGTTGATGTTCATCAGGAGAACTGGGGAAGGAGGGGTAGTGTGAGGCGTAGACCGGGCGAGAGAGTAACGGCCCACACTGTATAAGGAAAATGCAAAAAAAGTCAAAAAACAAAAACAGGTAGCCTTTCCAAAACAGAAATAGGCCACATAGGTGGCATCATGAATCCGGGGGGTCGAATGGGGCTGAGGCAGAAGGACGGGTGAGTTAGGGACTAGCCCACATGCAAAGTGCCAAGACCAAGAGATAAAACGCCTCAAAAAAGTCAAAAACCAAACAAAAATAGTAAAAAACACACAAGGAGATGACTACCAATAAAGCCAGCTAATTAAATAAACACCACTAACTTGAAAAACACATGGATCATAAAATAGAGTTTGCACTTTTGCACTGCCTTGATCTTCAAAAAACTTTTTATTCAGGTTAATTATTAATCTAATGGCACTAAAGTAACTTTTTAAAAAATTTTATTTATTCGCATATGTTGTATGAAATGTATGTCTGCATGCAAAGTCCTGTGCACCCATGACGTGCAGTGCTGCGGGAGGTCAGAAGAGGGTGTAGGACTCCCCTGGAAACTGGAAGCTCTCCTGGAATTGGAGTTTCAGACGGCTCTCGATCGCCATGTGGGTGCTGGGGATCGAACCTGGGTCCTCTGCAAAGAGCGGTCGGCGCTTTAAACCGCTAGGCCATCTCTCCAGGCCCCTAAAAGTACATCTTTAAGGCAAGTGAAAACTTTTGCTGAACATTCATAAGGAAGACTAGACAAAAACTGTAGGGGAATGTACCCAAGAACACATGAAAAGCAACATCACAGTACTTGGAGAGAGTTACAGTCATACTCAAAGAAAATGAAATGTGAAAGTGTTTCTTGTGTGTGAGCATGTGTGAGCANTATATATATATATATATATATGTTGAATTTTTAAAAATGAAATGTCAGGTACATCTATCACTTAAATTGGGGAAAGAGGACTTTTGACAGGGAATAATGGAAGCAAACATCTATTGGGTAATCACTGCATACAAAGTTTAGTGTTAGGCACTCTATTATTAACTCACATGGTGACAAAGTAATAGACAAAAATAATTATGATTCTGAAAATACTTCGGGTTCTTCAAGTAGGTAAGCAGAACCATACTATGCATTAGATCTAGCATATAATGACTCTAACCCTTTATTTACTAGCTAATAGACTCTATAGATTCCCCTGCGTAACTGCAACACAAAAAGAAAAACAGATGATAGTCTCCTTCAAGTATATAGTGGAAAGGAAAATAAAATGAAAAGCGAACTCACAGAGTGAATCCTCTGGAAATGACTTCTGTTTCTTGGATGAGACGTAAAGATTTTCTGACAAGGTTAGTGAATGCTCGGCTATTTGCTGCCATATCTTCCAAACAGACATTGTATTTTTTCAGAGTCATTTGCAGTTTGGCTGTCCTCCATAGTGTCAAAGCTCGTATGATCAAGTAAAGAAATAGAATTGCTCCCCAGACCAGCCAGGAAGATACAATCCACCAGGTGGGAAGCACAATGAGCAAACTAATAAAGGCAAAGAGCATGGAGACATCCCTATGAATACAAAGACCAAGGAAAAGACAGTCATCAGTTACTTTAATCAGGGATACCAACTGTAAGCTTAGGGATAGTAGAACAGATCAAATGCTAGCTTCTTTGTGAAGGATGACTTAAAATATGACATACAATAGGGTGATTTGACTTCTGTTTTGTCTTTTTGAGAGAGGGTCTTATTATGTCGCCCTGGAACTCACTATGTAGACCATGAATTCACAGAGAGCTACCTCCCTCTGCTCCCTAGTGCTGGGATTAAAGGCATGTGTGTCACCATGCCTGGCCATAATAGAGCAATATGAAATAGTTTAAAATATCTAGCATTTGTCAGACAATGGTGATTAATTAGGCATTAAAATAAATAATGGATTTAGGTAAAGGCTTTAAAAATAAATATCTTCTGAAACCACTTTTTAAAAACACATGGAGGGGCTGGAGAGATGGCTCAGTGGTTAAGAGCACTGACTGCTCTTGCAGAGGACCTGGATTCGATTCCCAGCACACACATGGCAGCTAAGAACCTTCTTTAACTCCAGTTCCAGGGGAATCCGATGTCCTCTTCTGACCTCCACGGCATTGCATGACATGGGTGCACCAACCTACATACAGACAGTACACTCATACACATAAAAAATAATAAAAAAATAAAAAAACACACGGAATCTAAAAATCAAATGATAAATTTAAAATATAATTTTATAGATTTAAAAGTAAAAATATTTAGATACATTTGCCTAAAACCATTTGCACAACACATATTATCATAGAAGCTATTCTATGCCACATTTGTAAGTTCATATCTATAATCTGAGCATTCAGGAGACTGGGGAAGGAGTGTAGTTTGAGGCTAGACAGGGCTATATAAGACACTGTATCAACAAATGAAATAAAAAAATCAAAGAACAAACAAACATATCCTTTCCAAAACAGAAATAGCCACATATGGTGGCTTATTCCTGTAATCCTGGGGTTCAGAAGGCTGAGGCAGAAGGACTGTTGAGTTTAGACTAGCCCACATAGCAAATGCCAGACCAAGAGAAAAACTGTCTCAAAAAATCAAAACCAAACAAAAAAATAAAAACACACAGGATGACTACCAATAAAGCCAGCTAATTAAATAAACACCACTAACTTGAAAAACACATGGATCATAAAATAGAGTTTGCACTTTTGCACTGCCTTGATCTTCAAAAAACTTTTTATTCAGGTTAATTATTAATCTAATGGACTAAAGTACTTTTTAAAAAAATTTTATTTATTTCCATATGTGTATGAATGTATTGTCTGCATGCAAGTCTGTGCACCCATGACGTGCAACGCTGCGGAGGTCAGAAGAGGGTGTCGGACTCCCCTGGAACTGGAGCTCTCCTGGAATTGGAGTTTCAGACGGCTCTCGACCGCCATGTGGGTGCTGGGGATCGAACCTGGGTCCTCTGCAAGAGCGGTCGGCGCTCTTAACCGCTAGGCCATCTCTCCAGCCCCTAAAGTACTTCTTTAAGCAATGAAAACTTTGCTGAAATACATAAGGAAGACAAAAACTGTAGGGGAATGTACCCAAGAACACATGAAAAGCAACATCACAGTACTTGGAGAGAGTTACAGTCATACTCAAAGAAAATGAAATGTGAAAGTGTTTCTTGTGTGTGAGCATGTGTGGAGGCCAGAGATCAACACTGGGTGCACCCCTCTATTCCTCCCCACCTTATTTTTTCAGATATTTCCCCCCACACATCTGAAGCTTGCCATTTTGGTTAGACTGGTGGGATCTGCCTGTCTTCACTCCCACAGTTTGAGGGCAGGCACATACCAACCACCATGTCTGGCTTTTAGGTGGATGTTGGGGATATAGATTCAGACCCTAATTCTTGTGCAGCAAACAAACACTTTATCCAATAAGCCATCTCCTTAGCAAGAAAATGCTTCTGAATAAGCATTAGCTCTAAGTTCTCTTATAGTCCATTACCCTTTATTTATTATTATTATTATTATTATTATTTTGGTCTTTTTGAGACAGGCTCTCCATGTAGCACCAGGTGGCCTGGCCTGGAACTCACTATGTAGATCAGGCTGGCCTTGAACTCATAAAGATCCACCTGCCTTTGCCACCCAGTGCTGGGATTAAAAGCATGCACCACTATGCCCAGCAGAATCGATTATTTTTTAAAGATGATCTTCTGGTGGGGTGGGAGGCAGGGAGGGGGGCACGGGTCTAGATTTGATTTGAAATTTTGTATGAAATACACAAAGTTTCAATAAAAATTGGCTTTGGGAAAAAAAAAGACCTTGATAATAGTATAAAGCAAAATCTCAAACTTTAAAAAAACATTTTATTTATTATTTTTATTTTATGTGTATGAGTGTACTGCCTGCATGTGTGTAAGTGCACCCATGTTGTGCGATGCCTGAGGAGGCCAGAAAAAGGCATTGGATTCCCTGGAACTGGAGTTATAGACAGTTCCCTGCCATAGCTGCTATGTGGGTGCTGAGAAGCTGGGAATTGAATCTGGGTCCTTTACAAGAGTAGTCAGTGTTCTTAACCACTGAGCCATCTCTCTAGCCCCTCATCATATACTTTTTTTTTTTTTTTTTTTGACAAAGGGGCTTCCTGTTGCTCCCGGTGTACTGGAACTTACTTTTTAGACCAGGCTGGCCTTGAACTAGAAGGATCATTGCTGCTTCTGCTCCAGGTGCTGAGGATTAAATGGTGTGCCACATGCTTGGCTCATCTGTACTTTTTTATTTTTTTCTTTGGTTTTTCGAGACAGGGTCTCCTGTGCACAGCTGTCTGGAGCCAACGTCTGTACGACAGGCTTGGCTTGACATCACAAGAGTTCTGCTGCCTGCTGCTTCCAGATTGGTAGGATTATAGGCGTGCACCACCCGCCCGGCTTCAGTGCGTGTACTGTTTATATATGACGAACAAACTCTAAAAGGCAATTTATAGATTTTGGGCTGGGGAGATTGCCTAGCGGTTAGAGCGCCAACCGCTCTTGCAGAGGACCCGGGTTCGATCCCGCACCCACATGGAGCCGAGAATCGTCTGAACTCCAATTCCAGGAGAACTCCAGTTCCAGGGGAATCCGGACTTCTGACTCCGCGGCATTTGCGACGGGTGCACAGACTTGCATGCAGAGCAGTACATTCATACACATACCAGAAAATAAATAAAAAAGAAAAAAAAAAAAAAAAGCATTTAATAATTTAGAAATTGCTTAATTACCCTTATAGCTAAACCAGCTTTGCAGCTAATAGTTCAATCCATGTGTGTACACATCCATGTGTTGCATGCATGTGTAGACCAGAGGTCAACTTCAGGCATCATTCCTTGGGTGCCATCTACTTTATTTTTTTGACTTTTCAAAGTAGTCCAGGCTATGTAGCCAATAAGCTTCAGAGATCTGACTCTGCCTCCCCAGGGCTGGGATTATAAACATATGCCACCATGCCCAGCTTTTTTTGTTGGTTCTGGGATTAAACTTGGATCCTCACACTTGCACAGTAAGTGCTTTAGTGACTGAACTATTGCCCTAGCCCATAAATATTTAAAATCTATGGTTCATGCTTAGCAGATCTTTAAGTTCTTTTGTGTATATACATATTTACAATACACACATAAATGTATGTTTTTGTGTTTTTTCAGAAGACAAGGTCGTCACTGTGTTGTCCAGGCTGATCTTCAACTGTGGGACTCAGCAATTCTCTTTGCCTCAGTTGTGACTAATAGCAATTGTGAAATTCAGATATACATCTTGTGCTGGGGAATATCAGATTTACTTTATTTATGTATTTATTATATTTTAGTTTTATTTTTATTTTATGTCTTTTTTTTTTTTTTTTTTTTGAGACAGGGTTTCCCTGTAGCACCAGCTATCCTGGAACTCACTACACAGATGAGGCTGGCCTTGAACTCATAGATATCCATCTGCCTCTGCCTCAGTGCTGGCATTAAAGGCATGCACCACCACACCTGGCTATTTATTTTTAATTTGTTTATTTTTATTTTATGTGATAAGCATTATGCCTGCATGTATGTAAGTGTAACTGTGTCATGCAATGCCTGTGGAGGACAGAAGAGGCACTGGATCCCCTAGAACTGGAGTTAAGGACCACTGTTAGCTGCCATGTGAGTTCTGGGAACTGAATCCAGGTCCTCTGCTAAAGCAGCCAGTGCTCTTAACCACTGAGCCATCTCTCCAGCCAAGCCAATGCTTAGATTTTAAAGGAAAAAAGTTTATTTCCTCATGATGATTTTTAGGTGACTGCAGTCTTTGGAAACATACTTAACAATCCATTACAATGTGACAAGAAAGATAAATTCAGAACACAGGCCAGTTAATGTAATCACCTCTGTGACTTGGACATATGGGCAGCATATTTAATTCATTTTTCTCTTCTCTATTAAACCCAAGACATTAATAGAAGACATCCACAGCTCCCTATGCATAACTAAGTATTCATCTTTCCATTATCTTTTTTTCTTCTTAAAATTTAAAAGAGGAGCTGAAGAGATTGGCTCAGAGGTTAAGAGCATGTACTGCTCTTCCAGAGACCTGAGTTTGGTTTCTAGCACCCAGGCCAGGCAGCTCACAACCACCTATAACTCCAGTTGCAAGGGGATCTGATGCCTCTAGCCTCTTGAGGGCAACTGCACCCATGTATATATCCCCACATACAGACATACATAAATACACATAATTAAAAATAATAAAAATAAGGCAGATGCAGGAGGATCTCTGTGAGTTCAAAGCCAGCCTGGTCTACATAGAAAGCTCCAGGTCAGCTAGGACTAAAGGGAGACCCTGTCTCAAAAATACACCCCCCCCCAAATTAACAATAATAATAAAAATAAGTAAAGAAAATTAAAAGATATTATTGCCGGGCTGGAGAGATGGCCTAGCGATTAGAAGCACTATCTGCTCTTGCAGAGGACCTCGGTTTGATCCCTAGCACCCACATGGCGGCTGAAAACCGTCTTTAACTCCAGTTCCATGGGAATCCAACACCCTCTTCTGACCTCCACGGCACTGCATGACACAGGTGCACAAACATACATCCAGACAGTGCACTCATACACATAAAAAAAAGTAAAAAATAAAAGATGGGCTGGAGACATGGCCTAGTGGTTAAGAGCATCAACTCCTCTTGCAGAGGACCCGGTTTCAATCCCCAGTACCCACATGGCGGCTGAGAACCATCTTTAACTCCATTCCAGGGGAATCCGATGCCCTCTTCTGACCTCCGCAGCATCGCACGACACTGGTGCACAGACCTACATGCAGACAGTACATTCATACACATAAATAAAATTAAAAAAATAAATAAAAGATATTATTGTATAGGATTTTTGCATTAGATCCAAATATTTCAAGTAGCTGAAAAGTTTCAGGATTTTTTGTTTGTCATTTTCGTTTGAGACAAGATTTTTGCAATGTTGCCCAGGCTAGTCCTAACTCCTGGACTTCTATGATCCTCTTGCCTCAATCTCCCAGGTAAGTTTTAGGATAGTTAAAATCATTGCGATGTTGCCTACGATCTCATCTTAGTCAATATGGCAATAGTTGACTGTTCATCTCAATGTCCCAACTTATCTTTAGTATCTCTGAAGCATAGCTATAACATAATCTGGCTAATGTTTGTATGTATACATCCACATAGGTGTATTGGTAAGAGATTCTTTTTTGACACAATTATCCTTGTGGGCTGAGTTGCTAAACAGAGAACTAATTTCACTGAGTTTTGTTCTGCTTGTTTTTTTCCAGCTTCTCTCTATTTTTTTATCTCTGGCATACTATTACATCCATTAATTCTAAATATGTGGAAGGTTTATAAAACCTTTAAAATAACAAATATTATGATAGATTTCTTCTGCTAATACATATGTAAGCAGTCAAGAGATAACTGTTTTCTGGACAGTACCAAATATTAGGAGTTGCCAGGGAGCTGAGTGTTGGAAGGTGTCCATTTTCCTGTTGTTGAGGTTGCCCTGCAGACAGGATGCTGGGATCAAGTAGCTCAATTAGCTCCACATCCTCTTGTAACAGGACTTCCTGTTGCAGGATGGTATGCAGTGAGTCCAGTCGGAATCCAGTATCCTTGCCAGTAAAAGACAGGAAGAGAGGTATTAATACGCACATAATATTGTATTGAATGCTCAGCTTCTAATATATAATAAAAGTTAAAGGTATTTATTGTCAATAGAGACTTCAAGAAGAAATAAGAATTCAATCTATTAGTTTAACAGGTAAGGTTTAACTTTCACTGTAACTGTGAAATAGTAAAGACTGAGGTAAACATTATTAGGCTGCCAGATATGAAATATAAATTTTTAATAATGAGAGGTTAGAGATATGGTCCAGTGGTTAAGAGCCCTGTCTACTCTTGCAGAGACCTGGGTTTGGGTCCCGGCACTCACATGGCAGCTAACAACCATTTGTAACTCCAATTCCATGGGATCTTTTCCCCTCTGGCCTCTATGGGTATTTCATGACATGGGTGCACTTACATACATGTAGGCAAAACAATCATACACATAAAATAAAAATAAATTTAGAAACTTTAATAATTACAGATTAATAAATCTAATTATTTATGTATGCTTGCTTAATTAAATTACTGGTATACAATGTAGAAAATACATATAGAAAATACAGTATAAAAGATGCTGACATTGTATTCTGTAACAATAGAGCTAATATGTAACTTTACCAGAGGCATCAGGGCCTTCTAAAAATGGATACTCAGATATTTAAAAATATATCAACATATAAGCCCCCCAGCTGGATGGTGGGACCCTTGGGCTGTGTGGGTTTGGGCACTACGGCTTGCAAATTGGTTTTACATGAAGGATGCTTGTACTCATAAATTATTACTTATTGTTAAAAAATGGAAAAAAATATTTAAAAAAGTATATCATCTAGCACTTGGGAGGCAGAGGCAGGTGAATCTTTGTGAGTTCAAAGCTGGCCTGGTCTACAGAGCAAGTTCCAGGCCAGCTGGGGCTACAGGAAGACCCTGTCCCAAAAAGCCAAAAAAAAAAAAAAAAAAATCATCAATGTATGTAACACAAAGTAACATCTCCACAGCTTATAAAATGCCTTCATATACACTAGTTCATTTATGCCTCCCTATCTTCTTTTTTTTTTTTTTTTTTTATATAGGGCCTCCCTTTAGTCCCAGCTGGCCTGGAGCTTGCTATGTAGACCAGGCTGGCCTTGAACTCACAAAGATTCGCCTGCCTCTGCCTCCTGAGTTCTGGGTTTAAAGGTGTGCGCCACCACGCCTGGCTTAAAGATGGTTCTTAGCTGCCATGTGGGTGCTGGGAATCGAACCTGGGTCCTCTGCAACTATATTCTATAAGCCAGGTATCATGCTTGACCCTGAAGATTTGACATGAACAAGATATACAAGTCTCTCTTTGTGTCACTGCTGAAAATCATGCCTCAGGCATGCTAGGCAAGTGTTCTACCATTGAGCAGCACCCTTAGCCTATACATGCCTAATCTTAAAGAATTTGAGAAAACTGAAAGTAGTATTACAATAAAAATGTGTGGGCTGGAGAGATGGCTCAGTAGTTAAAAGCACTGGCTGCTCTTGCAGAGGACTTGGGTTCAAATCTCAGCACCCACATGGTGGTTAACAACCATCCACTCATAACTCCAGGCTTGGGGATCTGATGCCCTCTTCTGTCCTCTGCAGTCACTGCACAAGACAGGTGTACTTGCATATATGTATATTGAATGCCAGGAATGGTGGTGCACACCTTTAATCTCAGCACTCAGGAGGGAGAGAAAGGTGGATCTCTGTTAGACTGAGGCCAGCCTGGTCTACACAGTGAGTTCCAGGCTAGCTGGGGCTACATGGAGATCCTATCTCCAAAAGAGCAAAAACAAACAAAACAATAAAAAACAAAACAAAGTGCACTGAAGAAACAGCTCAGTGGTTGAGAGCACTCTTGTAGGACCCGAGTTTGGTTCCTAGTACCTATGTCAGGAGGCTCACAACTTTCCCTGACTTCAGTTCCAGGGGATCAATGTCCTTTTCTGGTGTCCTCTCTCCTTCTCCCTCTCCTTCTCCCTTTCCCTCTCCCTCTCCCTCTCCCTCTCTCTCTCCCTCTCCCCTCTCTCCACACCCTCCCAACCCCCCATCTCTGTTTTAAAAAGTGCACTGAAAAAAAAAAGGTGAAACAGACAGGATAAGTCTTTCTAAATTGGGAAAGTGCAAGTCATTTGCTATCAGTTGTGATACAGTAGGAGTGAGAGAAGAGATAGCAGTTTGGGGACAGATAAGTTAATTCATTAATTCATGCAGCAGCCTTGTGTTATGCATTTACTATTTCTCTTGATTGTATAGAGAATACTTAAGCTAAAAGAGATTAACTTTTCAGAATTCTTAAGTCTTTAAAATTTATTATTTTTAAATTTTTTATTAAATCTATCTATCTATCATCTATCTGTCAATCACCTATCTATCTATCGATCGATCGTATGTGTCTGTATGTGTATGGGAGCACATGGAGGTCAGAGGACAAGTCATTGGAGTCAATTCTTTCCCCCATGTGAGTTCCAGGCAAACTTAGATTGTAAGGCTTGTGTCTTTACACACTGAGCCATCTTGCTGATCCTTGTTTGTTTTTAAGCTAATACATGAAAACGTAAAATTAAGCTAGGCATGGTGACTCACACTTGCTATCTTGGGAGGTTGGTGTAGGAGGATAGTCACATATTTAAGACCAGGTTGGGCAATACAGTGAGTTCCAGGCTATCCTAGGCTAGAGTAAGAGTCTGCCTCAAACAAAAATAAAATGAAAGCAAAGTCAAACAAAACAATATAAAGTTGTATTAATGGAGTATCATGTAATTTTTGATACACAATTGTGGAATGCTTAAATCAGGTTAAACATGTCTATCTCTTACCATTTTATTTCTATATGGTAAAAAATTCTAGAACATTTTCTGTTTTAAAAAATGTGCAGTATACTACTGATGTCTACAGACAACCTACTGTACAACAGCATACCAGAACTTCTTATTCTTAGCTAACTGTAATTTAGTACCCACTGATCATCTGTATAGCTGGAAGCGCTGAGCTGCAGGTGGGGTGCGATATAAACTGGCTCACCTTCAACAAATTTGAGTCCAAAGACTTAAGTATCTAGGCTTGTACCTTGGCTCCACAACTTAAGCAAGTTAATAACTTCTCTGTGACAATTCCTTCATCTGCAAAATGGGGATAATTATAGTACCTACTTCATAGGATTAAATTAGTTGACATCTGCAAAACACTAAGAAGATTGTCCCCACAGCAAGTATATGTGTTAGCCATTAGTATTACTACATAGAAAATAATTAAAAAGTAAAAAAAAGCATATTGAGCATAAAACAAAAACTTACCTAACGGAAGCATAAATAAATATTACTAGATTAAAGAAAGAAATAAGAGAACCAGTAGGATGAAGTTTTCCCAAAAAGCCTTAAAGAATAGCTAGGATTGCCAGGCAGGGTGGCGCACGCCTTTAATCCTAGTGCTTGGGAGGCAGAGGCAGGCGGATCTTTGTGAGTTCAAGGCCAGCCTGGTCTACAGAGCGTGTTCCAGGACAGCTGGGGCTACAGGGAGACCCTGTCTCAAAAAGACCGGAAAAAAAAAAAAAAAAAGAATAG
>VZQC01009253.1:2279819-2374798 GCA_009823505.1 Rhizomys pruinosus | reverse complement strand
AGCATTTTAACTATGATGTGGCGTGGAGAATTTCTTTTCTGATCTTGTCTGTTTGGAGTTCTATGTGCTTCTTGTATTGGTATTGGTTTGTCCTTTTTTAGTTTGGGGAAGTTTTCATCTATTATTCTGTTGAAGATCTGATCAATACCTTTCTCTTGGGATTCTTCTCCTTCCTCTATTCCTATGATGCGGAGGTTTGATCTTTTCATAGTGTCCCACAGCTCCTGGTTGTTCCATTTTTGTGTATTTTTAAATTTTTCATAATCTTTCCTTGAGGTTTTTAGTTGTTCTGTGTTGTCCTCCAGGTCTGATATTCTTTGTTCTGCTTCCTCCATTCTGCTTCTGAGGCTTTTTTCATTCCTTTCCTCTTGAATGGATGAGTGTTTGATTTCCTTTTTCATTTCCTCTTCTGATTTCTTTAGTGTTTCTATTTCTTTTTGGAGCTTCTCGATCTCTTTTTGTAGCTCTTTTGTTTGCTGGTTGGTTTCTTTTTCTTTTTCAGCATGGGATCTTTTCAGTGTTTCTACTTCCTTCCGGAGCTTGTCATTCTCTCTCTCTCGGTCCTCATTCTCTTTTCTTAGTTCTTTAATTTGTTCTTTATGATTTTGTAGTTCTTTAAGTATGTTCCCAATTGTGTTTCTGATGTCTGTGTCCTGGGGCATCCCCGGGGGGATCCCACTGCAGGAGTCATCCATAGGGTTAGTAAAGCTTGGCGTGGGATTATCCTGCACCTTTCCAGTGTAGTTTCTTCTTCGTGATCCTGGCATATGGGCTTCTCCTTGCCTGTATTCCAATGTGAGTCCTCAATGCCTCTTCACTGTGTTGAAGGCGTGCTTTGCTTGCCTCCTTCAGATCCTTCTTCGTAATCTCAGTTGGCGGGGGGGGGGGCTCTTCAGCCCGCGCCCCGGCACCTGCCGCTGGGCTCAAGAGATCTCAAATCCATTAATTTGTTTAACACTAATACAAATTACTATATTCTTGACACTAAAAACTCTTTTTTTTGTCTTTTTCTTTTTTTTTATTATATATATATTTTTTATCAAATCTAAACCCATGTCCCCCCCATCCTCCTTTTTTTGTCTTTTTCAAGACAGGGTCTTCCTGTAGCCTCAGCTGTCCTGGAACTCACTCTGTAGACCAGGCTGGCCTTGAACTCACAAAGATCCGCCTGCCTTTGCCTCCCAAGTGCTAGGATTAAAGGCATGTGCCACCACACCCGGCAACACTAAAAACTCTTTAAGAGGGTTACCTTAGATAAACTATAAATGACATATTAGAATAAAGCAAATAAGAGGTAGTATGGTTTATAAAAAGTATTACGCCACAGTGGTTCAAAACTTAACCCAGGTGCTAGGCGTGGTGGTGCATGCCTTTAATCCTAGCACTTGGGAGGCAGAGGCAGAGGCAGAGGCAGAGGCAGGCAGATCTTTGTGACTTCAAGTCTGGCCTGGTCTACATAGTGAGTTCCAGGACAGGAAAGCCAGAGCTACAGGGAGACCCTGACTCAAAAAGACAAAAACAAAAACAAAAACACAAATCTAACCTCTCCAAGCACACGACTTAATGTGTGCTTATATTATACAAATATGTGATGAATTAATTATTGTTATTTTATTATTTTATTATTTTTATTTATTTATTTATTTTTTTGGAGACAGGGTCTCCCTATATAGCCCCAGCTGGCCTAGAACTCACTCTGTAGACCAGGCTGGCCTTGAACTCACAGAAATCCACCTGCTTCAGCCTCCTGAGTGCTAGGATTAAAGGCGTGCACTACCACACCTGGCTTAAAGATGGTTCTTAGCTGCCAAGTGGGTGCTGGGAATCAAACCAGGTCCTCTGCAAGAGCAGTTGGCACTATTAACCACTGAGACATCTCTCCAGCCCCATAATAATTCTTGTTATTTATTTATTTATTGTTTTTTACTATACCAGATTTCTTTTTTTTAAATACAAGATTATATTACAAATCAAATCTAGACCTGTATCCTCCTTCCTACCCCCGACCCCACCCAACCAGAGCTCATGCATTCTGCCAAACATATTTTTCATCTTTTTCTCAGTCTCTCTCAAAATTCTCCATGTAGAAGTTGACTGTTTCAAGCAGAAGTTCACCGTTTCAGTCAGTTCTTTGACACAGTCTTTTCTGTTGTTGTTCTTTCCAATATGCATCACTCCCAAATACTTGGACAGAAGCTCAAGGAGCCCTGCACAAGAAATACAACTAGATAATTGGTAATAGTATCCACAGATGAGTGATACCATTCATTGTTTGTTTTTCTGAGACTGTGTTACTTCACTTAACATATCTTCTAGTTCCATCCATTTACCTGCAAAGTTCATGATGTGATCTTTCTTTACCATTGCATAGAACTCCATTGTGTAGATGTACTGCATTTTCTCTATCCACTTGTCAGTTGAGGGGCACTTGGGTTGGTTCTAGCTCTTTGCTATTGTGAAGAGAGCTGCAATAAACATGACTGTGCATGTATCTCTGAGGTAAAATGAGTCTTGTGGGTACATGCCCAGGGGTGGTATGGCTAGGTCAGGTGGTAAGCTCATTTTGAGTGTTCCAAGGGTTCTCCATATTGCTTTCCATAGTGACTGTATGAGTTTACATTCCACCAGTAGTGGATGAGTGTTCCCCTTTCCCCACAACCTCTCCAGCATTTGGTATCATTTGTTGTTTTCTTGATCCTAGCCAGTCTTATGGGAGTGAGATGTTATCTTAAAGTGGTTTTCATTTGCATTTCCTTAACTATTAGTTATGTTCAACATTTTTAAAGATGTTTCTCAGCCATCTCTAATTCCTCACTTGTGAAGTCTCTGTTCAGCTCTTTGCTCCATCTTTTGAGTGAGTCATTTGTTTTCTTTCTTCTTTGTTTTCTTTTGAGTAGTTTATATATTCTGGAATTCAATGCTTTGTCAGATGTATCTGTGGTAAAAGCTTCCCCCCAATCTGTGGGTTTTCTTTTCACTTTCTTGAATGTTTCTTTGGATGTACAGAAGCTTTTGAGTTTAATCAGGTCCCATTTGTCAATTGTCAATCTTATTTCTTGCATAGCTGCTGTCTGATTTAGGAAGTCTTTTTCTATGCCTATGCCTTGTAGGCTGCTGCCAACTTTTTCTTCTATCACCTTCAGAGTTTGGGGTTTCACATTGAGGTCTTTGATCCATCTGGAGTTGACATTTGTACAGGGCGAGAGGTAGGAGCTTAATTTCATTCTTCTACAAGTGGTGATCCAGTTTTGCCAACACCACCTGCTGAAGATGCTATCTTTCCTCCATTGTATCTTCTTGGCCCCCTTGTCAAATATGAGTTGGCTAAAATTGTACGTGCTCAAGTTTGGATCTGCAGTTTTGCTCCATTGGACAACAGGTCTGTTTTTGTGCCAGGACCAATCTGTTTTTTATGACTATAGTCCTGTAGTATAGTTTGAAGTCTGGTATACAGATCCCCCTGTATTGTTCGTTTCACTCAGGGTTGTTTTGGCTATTCAAAGTCTTTTGTTTTTCCAAATGAAATTAAGGACTTTTTTCTCCAAGCCTGTGAAGAAACTCATGGGGATTTTAATTGGGATTGCGTTGAATCTGTATATTAGTTTGGGTAGAATGGACATTTTTACTATATTAATTTTCACAATCCATGAGTATGAGAGGTCTTTTCATCTTTTGATGTCTTCAATTTACTTCTTCAGGGGCTTAAAAAAATTTTTTTTTTTTGTAGAGATCTTTGGTGTCTTTGGTTAGGTTTGTACCTAGGCTATTGTGAGTGGGAAGGTCTCCTTGTATTCCTTCTTCAGTTGCTTGTTGTTGGTGTAAAAAAAGGCTAATTATTTTTCTAGATTTATTTTGTATCCTGCCATTTTGCTGAAGCTGTTAATCATTTCTAGGAGTTTTCTGGTGGAGTTTTTAGTATCCCTTAGGTAAACAATCATATCATCAGCAAAAAGGGATAGCTTGACTTCTTTTCCTATTAGTACTCCTTTAATTTCCTTTTCTTGCCTTATTGCCCTAGCAAGTATTTCAAGCACTATACTGAAGAGGAGTGGTGACAGGGGGCAGCCTTGCCGAATTTCTACCTTTAAGGGGACTGCTTCTATCTTTTCTCCATTTAGGATGATGTTGGCTGTGGGTTTCCTGTATATGGCTTTAATTACATTGATGAATGCTCTCTCCAATCCAATTCCCTCTAGGACTTTAAGCATGAAGGGATGCTAGATTTTGTCAAAGGCTTTTTCTGAGTTAATTGAGATGATTGTGTGGTTTTTTTCTTTCAGTCCATTTATGTGTTTTATGATATTTATTGATTTTCATATGTTGAACCATCCCTGCATCTCTGGTATGAATCCAACTTGGTCACAATGGATGATGATCTTCTTGATGTGGGTCTGTATGCGATTTGCCAGTATCCTGTTTAGAATTTTGGCATCTGTGTTCATTAGTGACATGGGTCTATAGTTCTCCTTTTTGATTGTATCTTTGCCTAGTTTTGGTATTAAAGTGGTGCTGGCTTCATAGAAGGAATTTGGGAGATTTCCCTCTGCTTGAATTCTTCTGAATATTTGAGTCATAATGGTGGTAAGTCTTTTTGAAATGTTTTATAAAATTCTGTCGTGAAACCATCTGGGCCTGGGCATTTTTTAGTTGGGAGGTTTCTTATTACATCTTCAATTTCTTCATATATTATGAGTCTATTTAAGTTATTGATCTCTTTCTTGGTTAAGCTTTGGTGATTCCCAGGATTTCAGATACTCATCCATTTCTCCTAGGTTTTCAAACTTAGTAGAGTATAGGTTTTTGAACTATTCCTGTATGAATGTCTGGATCTTTTCATTGTCTGTTGTGATATTTCCCTTTTCATCATGGAATCTATTGATTTGGAGTTGTTCCTTCTTTCTTTTGGTTAACTGGGCTAGAGGTCTATCTTGTTTATTCGCTCAAAGATCCAACTTTTGGATTCACTGATTGTTTTGTATTGTCTTTTTTTTTTTGGTCTTTTCAAGGTAGTTCCAGCTGTCCTGGAACTCACTCTGTAGACCAGGCTGGCCTTGAACTCACAAAGATCCGCCTGCCTCTGCCTCCCAAGTGCTATGATTAAAGGCGTGCGCCACCACGCCCGGCTGTCTTCTTTGTTTCTATTTCATTGATTTCTACTCTGACTTTTGTTATTTCTTCCTGTCTGTTGCACTTAGGATTCATTTGTTGTTGTCTCTCAAGTGTTTTTAGCAGTAGTGTTAGAATGTTCACTTGTGCTCTGTTTTTCTGATGTAAGTACTCAGGGCTATAAACTTCCCTCTTAGGACTGCTTTTAAAAAGTATCCCATAGGTTTGTTGTGTTGTAGTATCATTGTCATTCAGTTCCAGGAATGCTTTTATTTCTTTATTTCTTCCTTGACCAATTCATTATTCAGGAGAGTGCTGTTTAGTCTCCATGTGTTCTTGTAGATAATAGGGCTTATCCTGGTGTTGATATTGAGCTTTATTGCACTGTGGTCTGGTAGAATGCATGAAATTATTTAAATCTTTTTGTATTTGTTGAGGTTTTTTTCTATGTCCTAATATGTGGTCGATTTTGGAGAATGTTCTATGGGGTGCTGATTAGAAAGTGTATTCTCTGGTATTTGAGTGGAATATTCAGTAGATGTCTGAGGTCCATTTGGTGTATCATATCATTCAGTTCAGATGTCTGTTTATTCTTTCTCTGGTTGATCTTCCCAAAGGACTCATTGGGGTATTGAAGTCCCCTACTATTAGTGTGCTGAGGTTAATCTGTGCCTTGAGGTCCTGGAGAATTGTCTTTATAAAGTTTGGTGCATATATATTCATGACTATGAAATCTTCATGGTCAATTGTTCCTTTGATAAAGATGTAATGGACCTCTTTGTCTCTTCTGATTTCTTTTATTTTGAAGTCTATTTTGTCTGATATTAAATAGCAATACCTGCTTTAATTTTGGTACAATTTGCTTGGAATATATTTTTCCATCCCTTCACCTTAAATTGGTGCCTATCCATGTGAGATGGGTTTCTTGCAGACAGCATACAGATGGGTTTTGTTTCCTAATCCAATCTTCCAGTCTATGTCTTTTGATTGGGGAGTTTAGTCCATTAATATATTTTTTGTGTGTCTTTTTGAGACAGGGTCTCCCTCTAGCCCCAGCTGTCCTGGACCTCACTCTGTAGACCAGGCTGGCCTTGAACTCACAAAGATCCACCTGCCTCTGCCTCCTGAGTGCTAGGATTAAAGGCGTGGGCCACCATGTCTGGCTAGTCCATTAATATTTAAGGTTATAATTGAAAGATGTGTGTTGCTTCCTTTCACCTTATTATCCATTTGTATTTTTAGTCTTGTTTTCTACTTCTGCAGTTATGCTTTTATTAATTTCTCTTTCTAGGTGCCTGGGGATAGTTGCTCCTCTCTTCTGTCTTTTTAATTGCTTCATATTCTGAAGGGTTGGTTTTCCAGACATGTATTCTATCATCTTGTTTATGTCATGGATGATTTTTCTCTCTCCTTCAACTATAATTGACATTTTTGCTGGGTACAACAACCTGGGTTGACATTCATAGTCCTTTAACACTGGGAATGCTTTGCTCCACGTTCTTCTTGCTTTCATAGTTTGTACTGAGAAGTCAGTTGTAATTTTGACTGGTTTCCTCTTATATGTAACTTGTTTTCTCTTGTGGTTTTCAGAATTTTGTCTTTGTTTTGGACATCTAGTGTTTTAACTATGATATGGTGTGGGGAGTTTTTTTTCTGATCTTATCTGTTTGGAGTTCTACGTGCATCTTGTATTTGTATGTGTCGTAGTTTGTCTTTCCATTGCTGTGACAAAACACTCTGACACCAACTTGGGGAGGAAAGGGTTTATTCAGCTTACATCTCCTGGGTCACATTTCATCACTTAGGGAGCCCAAGACAGGAACTCAGGGCAGGAACCTGGAGGCCATGGAGGACTGCTGTTCACTGGCTTGCTCTCTACTGGCTTGCTCTCTGGCTCATGCCCAGCCTGCCTTCTTATACTGTCACTGCTCAACAATCAAGACAATACACCACAGATGTGGCCACAGGCCAATCCAATGGAGCCAATTCCCCAACCGAGGCTCCCTCAACCCAGGTGTGTCAAGTTGACACCAAAGCTATCCAGCACAATTGACCCCTTGTCAACTTGACACACAAACACATCACTATTAAACCACCTTTCCAGTTCTTATCCCCAAAGTATGATGTTAACACTAATCACAACCTAAGACAGTACATCCTTAAAAGCCCCACAGTCCTTAAAATGTCCAAACACTTAAAAGTCCAGTCTATTAAAAGTCTCTTAACTGTGGGCTGCTGTAAAATCCAAAACAAGTACTGTCTTATTTCAAAGGGAAGAATCAGGCACTCTCAAACAAAACCTAAGTCCAGCAAGTAGCTCAAGGCTGGACACCTGGGATTCACTCACGATCTTCTGGGCTCCAAAGGGTCTCGGCAGCTCCCCCTCTCCGACTCTGCCGTCCGTGGCACACTCATCTCGCAGGCCCAGGCCGACTCCATTCTACACCTACCGCTGCTCTTGGTGGTCGTCCCAGGGTACCGGCATCTCCAAAAAGCTGGGGTCGCTACTGAAACTGAGGCAGCACCTTCACCAATGGTCTCTTCTGACCTCTCCTGGTGCAAAGCCTCAGCTTCTCTCCATGACCCCTGCAATCCTGGGGTCTTCACAGCAACCGAGGTGCACTTCCACCAATGGTCTTTCCTGACCTCTCACAGTGCCAAGCCTCGGCTGCTCTCTGTGACCCCCTCAAATTTCAACACCGGAACCATATAGGAGACTCTTACACGTTACCAAGTCCGGCTTCTGGCTCGAGATGGAGGCTCAGGCCCTTTCTGGGTCACAGCTTCTGTGTGCTGACCTTGAAGATATTCTCCCCAGAAGATTTCACCTCAGTGATGCTGGTCTCTTGTTACTTACAGCTGATTTTTCAGCCCCAGCTAACCAGCATCAATTGCCCCAGTACCACAAAAGTTTCACTTCAGGTTCTGGTCTCTTGTTACTTACAGCTGATTCTCCACAGCCCCAGCTGACCAGAACCCACAGATTACACAGTCCTGATGATCTCTGCTCTCCTTTGAAACTAGAAACTTCACAAGCCAGGCCTCCATCTTCTACAACTCCTTCAGCAAAACTGCTCCAAGCTCCACAGCAACAATCTTTAGGCATTCAATGATCTTCCCAGCCCAAAGTTCCAAACGCCTCCACAATCCTTCCCCAAAACACCAAGGTCAGGTCTGTCACAGCAATACCCCACTTGTCTGGTACCAATTTCTGTCGTAGTTTGTCTTTCCATTGCTGTGACAAAACACTCTGACACCAACTTGGGGAGGAAAGGGTTTATTCAGCTTACATCTCCTGGGTCACATTTCATCACTTAGGGAGCCCAAGACAGGAACTCAGGGCAGGAACCTGGAGGCCATGGAGGACTGCTGTTCACTGGCTTGCTCTCTACTGGCTTGCTCTCTGACTCATGCCCAGCCCGCCTTCTTATACTGTCACTGTTCAACAATCAAGACAATACACCACAGATGTGGCCACAGGCCAATCCAATGGAGCCAATTCCCCAACCGAGGCTCCCTCAACCCAGGTGTGTCAAGTTGACACCAAAGCTATCCAGCACAGTATGGGTTTGTCTTTTTTTAGTTTGGGGAAATTTTCATCTATTATTCTGTTGAAGATCTGATCAATACCATTCTCTTGGGATTCTTCTCCTTCCTCTATTCCTATGATGTGGCGATTTGACCTTTTCATGGTGTCCCATATTTCCTGGTTATTCTACTTTTGTATATTTTTAAAATTTTCATAATCTTTACTTGAGCTTTTTAGTTGCTCTGTGTTATCTTCCAGGTCTGTTATTTGTTCTGCTCCCTCCTTTCTATTTCTGAGGCTTTTTCCATTCCTTTCTTTTTGATTGGATCAGTGTTCTATTTCCTTTTTCTTTTCATCCTGTGATTTCTTTAGTGTTTCCACTTCCTTTTGGGGCTTCTCAATCTCTTCTTACAGCTCCTTGCTTCGCTGGTTCCTTTCCCTTTTCAGTGTTTCCACTTCCTTGCAGAGTTTGTTATTTTCTCCCTCTAGTTCTTTCTGGAGTTTGTCATTCTCTCCCTTTAGTTCTTTCTGAAGTTTGTCATTCTCTCCCTTTAGTTCTTTCTGGAATTTGTCATTTTCCCCCTCTAGTTCTTTCCCAAAGTTTGTCATTCTCTCCCTCTAGGTCCTTCTTGAGTGTTTCATTCTCTCTCCTTAGTTCTTTGACTTGTTTACGTTCTTTGATTTCTTTGAATATGTCTGCAATTGTTCCTCTAAGATCTGTGATCTGGGCCACCCCCAGGGAGATCCCAGTGTAGGAATCTCCCACAGGGTTGGTAGAGCTTGGTGTGGAATTATCCTGCACATTTCCCATGTTGTCCCTTCATTGTGTCCCTGGCGTGTGGGTTTCCCTTTCTGCCTGTATTTTGATTCGAATCACAAATGCCTCTTCACTGTGTTGAAGGTTTGCTTTGCTTGCTTCCTTCAGATGACTTTTTTTTTTCTCCCTATTTATGGAGTATTGATTTGTCTAGGTTTCAGGCTTTCAATTTTGTTTATATATTGGAAGTCTAAATCACTCTTCCCTTTCTGTTCTGAAGGTCCTCCAAAAAATACAGTTGGACATTCCCTCAGCAATTCCAGTCTGGGGGTGGAAGGGTATGCCTGGTACTCTGTGCTTCAGATAGTCCTGGGAAGTCCCTGATCTAAGCTCTGTGCACTCAAGTCTCACAGTGGCAACAAGCCCACCTTTTAGACCAGCTAGCAGGGTGAATCTGCCCCCACAGCCACATAAGACAATGATTTAATTATCCAATAAACCAATGAAACAATTATCCAACAACCCAGAGATAGAATTATCCAACAATCTGCCTGCCTGAAGCACCTGTCTCCTACCTGTGCTTCAGGTGGTCCTGGGAAATCCCTGATCTAAGCTCTGTGTACTCAATTCTTGTTATTTTTAACAAAGTAGAAGTAATTATCCCGTATTAAAAAAAAAAAAACCAGCCAGGCATGGTGGCCCCTGCCTTTAATCCCAGCACTGGGAGGCAGAGGCAGGTGGATTTCTGAGTTCGAGGCCAGCCTGGTCTACAGAGTGAGCTCCAGGCCAGCTGGGACTAAAAGGAGACCCTGTCTCAAAAATAAAAATAAAAATAAATAAATAAATGAATAAATAAACAAACAAAAACCTTTTGAGGTGGCACTGTTAAAACATCCTTATATTTCCAGCATTAGGAGATTGAGGCAGGAGAGGTGGATCATGAGCTGAAGGTCAGTCTGGGTTACACAGCAAGACCCTGTCTCAAACAACAGACAAATAAAAGCAAATCAAAACAGAACCCCCACAAACTCTGGAGGCCAAGTTTAGGTTCAAATTCTAACTCTGTTTCTTACTTAGCCAAGTGATTTACAGAAATTTACAAGCCTTGAGTACCTTGGCTATCTTTTGTAAGAATAGAAATAACAATACTTATCTCTGTGAGTTCTAGGCCAGCAAGGGTTACATAGTGAGACTTTTTTAACATTTAATTTTTTTTTTTTTGGTCTTTTTGAGACAGGGTCTCCCTGTGCCCCCAGCTGTCCTGGAACTTGCTCTGTAGACCAGGCTGGCCTTGAACTCACAAAGATCCGCCTGCCTCTGCCTCCCAAGTGCTAGGATTAAAGGTGTGTGCCACCACACCCGGCTGTAATTTTTTTTTTTAATTAACAGGAAGGAGGTACTTAGATAGTCCCTGGCACATAATAAACAGCCAGTTTATACTACAACCTTTTATAAGGTATATGGAAAAAGCAAAGATTTGGGAAGAGATATCCCCTACCCCTGGACCTTAAATCACCCTAATCCCATTAAACAAAAACATATTGTTAATATTAGATGAAAATCTATTGAGAAACTTATGAAAAAAAGCAAATATTATATTTGAACCTTTTAATCTTCTCTAAAGCACAACACTGAGTGACATGTTTATAAAAATAAACCTTGATTCCACTCAATGAAATACCCAAGTCTTAAAAACAAACAAAACCTGTATCTTTAGTGTTAGAGAGACAGCTACAAAACCAGCAACAGAGCTGTCAACTTAAATTAAACAAGAGAGAAACAGACTCTCTAAAACTCTAGTTTATTCAGGAATAGCAAGAGTTTGTAATCTCAGTCTCATGTGCTATGTAGACTCATCCAGAAGGCTAGGGCAAGGGAAAGTCCCCTGTTTATTCACTGGAGGTGCTGGGTGTTTCTGGTAGAGGGGATTCATAGACGTGGTATAACAAGAAAATGCTGGCTTGGGAAAGTCCTCTGTAACAGTGACTGTTCCTGGCAGATGTGTTCAAGGGTCCTCCATTTATAGACTCCAGGAAACATTCTCCTTGAGTTTGCCTTTCACTTGTTAGTCACAACTTTCACATAATTAGCATGATGGCAGAACTTTAAGTATTTTACTTATACCACCTCACTAAAAGTTCCAAGGGGCATTATTGCCATTTCATGCTATTGGTATTCCCATTAGCTAGATGAGAAAATCAATTCACTCAGCTAGAGAGATGAGACTGAATAATAAATCTGATTACAAAGCCAACACTCTGAAATACTGCACTAAACTGAAAATAAGAAATAGCCCCTTATTTGTCTAATGAGGAAGACACCAAAGAAGTTTACTTAATAGCTTCATTCAGAGAAACGAAAAAGTAACAATTACAGGAATATATTGGATATTATGGAAGTAAGAGAGGAACCTAATTTAGATCCAGTTGTTTTTCGACTATATCCTTGAATTCAGAATTGGCTAGACTGACAACAATCTGCTGGGATTCATGAAGACAATGCCTTCTTTTAATTTTTAAGAAAAAAAAAAAACACAAACTTTTTTGGGGGGTGGTCTTTTTGAGATAGGGTCTCCCTGTAGCCCTAGCTGACCTGGAACTCACTATGTAGATCAGGCTGGCCTTGAACTCACAGAGATTCACCTGCCTCTGCCTCTCAAGTGCTAGGATTAAAGGTGGGTATCACCATGCTTGGCTGAAAAAAACTTTTTATAATTATAAGGAAAAGATAATTTTTATTTTTTTATCTCTTTAAAAATATCTCTGGTTTTTGGCAGGACAAATGATTAGTTTTTTTGAGGCAGGGGCTTGCTATTGAAGCTCTGGCTAGCCTAGAACTCCAGATGTTCCTGCCTTAGCCTCCTAATAATGCTAGGATTATGAGAATGGGCCATATACCCAGCTTCAAATAGCTGTTTTTCTGCTGTGTTTCTGTGACAGGGTCTCATGTAGCCCAAGCTGTCCTCAACTTCCTATGGATCCAAGGATGACCTTGATCCTGGATCCAGTTAGGATTATAGTGCACCACCAAGCCTGGTTTATGTGATGCTGGGGATGTAACCAAGGCCTTGTCCATTCTAGGCAAATACTCTACTAACTACGTTATAATCCCAACTTCCAAATGGTTAATTTTTAATTCATGTATAATGTTTATTGAAATAATATCTTGACTTACTCAATCTGTATTTTCAAGTTGAACTGTGAACCCCACCCTGTTCTGCCTTTAGGGAAACAAAAGAAGAATACTAGTTCATTTGTTTGGCTTGACCTTTTGAGATGCTTACATACTTAAAAAAAAACCAAAAACCCAAAAACTTGTTTTTAAGGCAGTAGAACCCTTTTCTTCAAACAAACTCCTGGGGAGGAAGAATAATAAATAAAATGGATCAAAGTGAAGTTACTATAGATTTGCTGGCCATATGGTCTCTGTTATAACAATCAAGTCCACTGCTATAGAGTAAAAGCAATCAGAAACAATGAATGCCTAAGCCCTTGAGTATGGTTATGACCCAATAAAACTTTTATTTACAATGAAACTTGAACTTCCTACCATTTTCATGTCACAGAATACCATTATTTTTATATTTTCTCCAATCAGTTAAAAAATTAAAAAAATTCTTTGTACACCAGCCACTGCAAAAAAACGGGAAGAATCTGGTCCAGTAATCCTAATCTACAGTTTCCTCTTCCAATTAAAAACTCCACTGAGAGAAGTAGACATACTATTCACTGCTGTCCTCTGACAAGCTATTCACTTTTTGGGGGGGGGTCTTTTTGAGACAGGGTCTCCCTGTAGCCCCAGCTAGCCTAGAACTCACTCTGTAGACCAGGCTGACCTTAAACTCACAGAGATCCACCTGCCTCTGCCTCCCAAGTGCTAAGATTAAAGGTGAATGCCACCACGCCCAGTTAGAAACGTAATTTCTAGCTGTCTACCATTGTATTTCATATTTACAGTTTCCTATTTGTGATGGGTAGTGTAAATCATATTATTTCTCCATACATACAAACCCAGACACTGTATGAACATTGAACTGAAGCTCTATCCATTGTGTTTACCATAGCATTCTAGACTGTAGCATTAATTTTACTGTTTTATTTTACTTTTATGCTTCAATAACTTTTTTTTTTTAATTTTATGTGTATGAGAGCACTGCCTGCATGTCTCTTCTCACCTCTGCAGCACTGCACGACACGGGTGCTCTGCAAGAGGAGTCGGCACTCTTAACCACTGAGCCATCTCTCCAGCCCCAATGTTTTATTTCTATGTATATGTGTGTGCCTATGTATCACATGTGTGTGGGCCTCTGAGGAGACCAGAAGAGGGCATCAGATACCTTGGAACTGGAATTCCAGGTAGTTGTGAACAACCATATGGGTATTGAGGTATTAACCTAGGTTCCTACAAGAGCAACAAGTACTCCTAAGCACTGTGCCATCTCTCCAGCCTCATATTAATTCTATAAAAATGTTTGGGTATATGGGGCTGGAGAGATAGCCTAGCAGTTAAGAGCACTGACTGCTCTTGCAGAGGACCCAGGTTCAATCCCCAGCACCCACATGGCGGCTAAGAACTGTCTGTAACGCCAATTCCAGGAGAACTCCAGTTCCAGGGGAATCCGAGACCCTCTTCTGACCTCCGCGGCATTGCACGACATGGGTGCACAAACCTACATGCAGACAGTACATTCATACACATACAAAAATAAAAATGAAAAAAAAAAGTTGGGGTATGAAATTGTTATTGCCTTTCTATTAAACTGCCAAATAACCTAGGTATCATTTGATGGATCTCAGGAGAACAAATCCTCACCAGTGGACCTCAAAGTTTGTGGCATCAAAACCCCCTGTAGCTTGGGCACTATGGTGCAAGCCTCTAATGTTAGTACTTAGACGTAGAAGCAATAGGATCAGCAGTTCAAGGGCAGCTTTGGCTACATAGCAAGTCTTAGATTAGTCTTGCTACAGGAGACAGTGTCTCAAAATAGAATATTAAAAAACTCAAACACTTTGCTTCCAAAACAAAAGAAAGAATGTTAAAAATTGAGGGAACCATTGCACGACACGGGTGCACAAACCTATATGCAGACAGTACATTCATACACATACAGAAATAAATAAAAATTAAAAAAAAAAAATTGAGGGAACCTGAAAGTTTGCACATTGAGCGTGGACCCACTTGTACATAGAATTATTTTTTCAATCAAGTGTAATTTAAACTAATGTGTATGTTAGCAGGTTCTGCCTTAATAATAATGGATGTTATCACTGTTTCTAGGATACTCCATCACTCCTTTGACCACAATTGAAATTAACTTAAGCCTTTTAATTATCACCCTATGTGAAAGAGGTTAGCTAATCGAGTGTATGTTACATTAACCATATCATGTTTAAGTTATTAAGTTCAGAGTATTTGTAATTTATTATTATTGGGCCTGCCATATGGCTTAGGATATTTGAATAATCATCATATATTTAAAGTTAAAGCTAATTTAAAATACTGCTAATGGAGGCTCCTGCCACTTTCTGTATTTTTAAATTGTTCTGCTGGGTAGTTGTAGATAAAAAAAAAAAATTGAGGGAACCAAAGACCTGGATGTTTAGTGACATTTATTGTAACAGAAATTAAGTGGAAAAAAAAGAGATTTACTTAAACATAGCAATAAAATCATTAGGATGAGGAAATAAGGAATATTTTAAAAAATTTTTATGTGCATGAGGGTATTGCCACATGTAGGTGTGTGTACTGTGCCATGTAATGCCCACAGAGGTCAGAAGACGGTGTTGAACCCCCTAGACTGGAGGTCAGATGGTTGTTAGTCACCATCTGAGTGCTGGGAACCAACCTTTGGTCCTCTGCAAGAACAACCAGTGCTCTTAAGTGCTGAGACATCTCTCCAGCTCCAAAAATGTATTTTAATAAAAAAAATTTCAAAATGAAAAATATAAGAATGGATTGACATACTTGTGAATCTCCTTATTTTATGAAGTAATAGAAGATTGGTAGGATCTTATATTTGTTTCTGCATTGAATATATTGCAACTTTTGTTTGGGGGTCTTTTGCTTACATTTTTTTCAATTTACTGAATGAAGTATACAAAGAAAAAGCAAGCTTTAAACAGATATGCTAATTGAAAAGAGAAAAGTTGGGGCTAGAGAGATGGCTCAGTGGTTAAGAGGACTGCCTGTTTTTACAAAGGACTAGGGTTTGGTTCCCAGTGCCCACATGGCAGCTAACAAGTGTCCAGTTCCAGGGGATTCAACCCTCTTTTGGTCTCTGCAGGCATTGTATACACGGGTGTACTTACAAACATTCAGGCAAAACACTCATACCCATAAAATAAAAATAAATCAAAACAAGGGAAAAAGTATTTTGATAGTTTTTTCTGCTAATTATAGCATCAAAAAAGAATGGTCATAACAGAGCTTGACATGTAATAATAGTTAAATCTCCAAAAGGTTAGTGTCAGTGTAGAATATGAAATCTTTTTTTTTTCTTCTTTAAAGTCTTTTTGAGACAGGGTCTTCCTGCAGCCTCAGCTGTCCTGGAACTCTCTGTGTAGACCAGGCTGACCTTGAACTCACAGAGATCTGCCTGCCTCTGCCTCCCAAGTGCTGGGATTAAAGGGTGTGCCACCATGCCTGGCTTGGTTGTTTTTTTGAAGAGAAATGATTAGCCAGACTCAAACTATAATTCCCAAGTATTGGAGATTATTGCTGCTGCCAAAAGAAATATGAGAAACCTCAGACACAGCATGTGGGAGCTCCTCCTCAGGAAATCCTTGTGGTTTGCTATTCCTGTAAATTCTAGCTGACAGAAAACACACATCACAACACAGGAAAGAATTCTGCTAAATGAAAAATAGCCAAGAGGTTTTGGTTGTGCTAAGATTCTTCTGGTGGTTAAAGCACATTTTTGTAAGAAAATAAAAATAGACAAGAAACCTCCATTTTTTGCTTAACAAAACTTCAAGAAATGGATCATTCATGGCAGGCCCTTCATGCTGTCCTCCACCCCTGTGCCTCACATTCAAGTATCAGGTCTTTCCCTAATGGCTACATAAATTCTGAATAGTATTTAATTTAATAGAGTATTTATTTTTTGAGTGGTCCGTGACAAATTCTGTAAAATGGCCAATATCTTTGTTGCTAGTTTCATCTTTTTTATTTTAATTTATTTTATTTATTAATTTTATTTATTTCTGTATGTGTATGAATGTACTGTCTGCATGCAAGTTTGTGCACCCATGTCGTGCAATGCCACGGAGGTCAGAAGAGGGTGTTGGATTCCCCTGGAACTGGAGTTCTCCTGGAATTGGAGTTTCAGACGGTTCTCAGCCGCCATATGGGTGCTGGGGATCGAACCCGGGTCCTCTGCAAGAGCGGTCGGCGCTCTTAACTGCTAGGCCATCTCTCCAGCCCCCCCTCCCGTTTTTAAAAATTTTTTTATGTGTATGAGTGTACTGTCTGCATGTAGGTTGGTGCACCCATGTTGTGCAATGCTGCGGAGGTCAGAAAAGGGCATTGGATTCCCCTGGAACTGGAGTTAAAGACGGTTCTTAGCCACCATGTGGGTGCTGGTAATCAAACCCAGGTCCTCTGCAAGAGCAGTCGGCACTCTTAACCATTGAGCCATCTCTCCAGCCCTGCTAGTTTCATCTTAAAATAAAGACTAGTTCAGAAATGGAAATGACAGACAAAATGGATTAATTATTAGGTTAATCTTCTCTGGTGTTTAAACACAATAAAACAAGTTATAAACTTTCAGCTCTGGGACTAGGGAAGAACAGCCAATAATAAATGAGGTAGGCTAGAAAGGGGTAGGAAAAAATTAAGAGCCAAGCTACACATTGGCTGGAGGTTGATCCAATTGAAGAGCTCTGTTATAGCAAGACTACCCTGAACTGGCTGAAAACAAGATGGACAACAGAGAGGAGATGCTAATTATCTTTTGTTTCATTATCATGGCATCTCCCTAGCATTAGCCTTTCAAAATTGGGTGGGGAGGTATCCCATCATGCATCTAATGGTATGTCATATCCAAAACTTCCTAAGGACAGAAATGGGGAGTAAACCCTATTTCTGGAAAATCCCCACCCATTCTTAGAATTCCTTGCCTTTCCCCACCTTAACTCCTGACTCATCCTTTCCTCCACCAAGATTTTCCCATACAATGAGCTATCTAGAAGTCCCAAGGTATGCCTTCTTTGAGAAATTTGCACTCATTTCTTGAGTGTATACCTTTGCTAGGTAATCAGTTTCCTCCTAATTCATTACTTTATCCCACTGGTTAATTTTTTCTTTTTTCTTTTTTTTAATTTTATTTATTTCTGTATGTGTAGGAGTGTACTGTCTGCATGCAGGTTTGTGCACCCGTGTCGTGCAAAGCCGCGGAGGTCAGGAGAGGGCGTTGGATTCCCCTGGAACTGGAGTTTCAGACAGTTCTCGGCCGCCATGTGGGTGCTGGGGATTGAACCTGGGTCCTCTGTAAGAGTGGTCAGTGCTCTTAACCGCTAGGCCATCTCTCCAGCCCTAATTCTTTCTTTGATGGAGACAAAAACCTGGAAATACTGGGTAGATTCTCAATCTGGCTCCTCCTCCTCCTCCTCTTCCTCTTTCTCCTTTCCTCCTTCTTTTTTTTTTTTTCTTTTTGAGACAGGGTCTCCCTATAGCACCAGCTGGCCTGGAACTCACTCTGTAGACCAGGCTAGCCTGGGATTAAAGGTGTGGGCCACCACGCCCAGCGCATGTGGGTGCTGGGAATCAAACCTGGGTCCTCTGCAAGAGCAGTCGGTACTCTTAACCATTGAGTCATCTCTCCAGCCCCAGAACTGGAGTTTCTAATAGTTAGCAGCCATGGACACCATGCTGGACACCAAACCTGGGTCCTTTGCAAAGAGCAGTCACTGCTCTTAACTGCTGAGTGATCTCTCCATCCCCTAAATCATTTACTCTTAAACCGTAATATAAAACTGTCTCCAAATAAAAGGGTGATTTATAAGAAACAGCCGACTTTTCTCTCTGAGGTTGATCATATCTATTCTGCTATATCCTGTAAGGTCCAAAATGCTGATTCCTGGAAGGTACAATTTTTCATTAAATCATATTTTTTGTTTCCTTTCAATGATGCTCTCATCTAAATTGTTCCCTTTCTCAGATGGCTTTATATTTCATAAAAACTACAGCCTCTTCCAATATAGTCTTCAGTTATTTTTTTTCTTTTATTTTTTTTTTCTCCTGTAACTGTATTTTAGAGAATAGTAACTGTTACAAGCACATTTAGAGCTGGTGTTTAAGATACACAGGCTCTTCTGTACATCCTCAAGGAAGAGTTGTATATTAGCTTAAAGTTCATATAAAGTAGCAAATGGGGGTTGGAGAGATGGTTCTGTGGTTAAGAGAACTGGCTGCTCTTGCAGAGGGCCTGAGTTTGTTCTCAGCACCCACAAGGTGATTAACAATCATCCTTAAATCCAGTTCCAGCTGCTCTTGCAGACTACCTGAATTTGGTTCTCAGCACCCACAATGCAATTAACAAACATCCTTAACTCCAGTTTCCAGGGATCCAATGCCCTCTTCTGGCCTCCCCAGGCACTGCATACACCTGATGTACTTGGATACATGCAGGCAAAACAGTCATACACATAAAATTTAAAACATTTTGCCCAGCCTGGTGGCTCACGCCTTTAATTCCAGCACTCAGGAGGCAGAGGCAGGCAGATAGATCTCTGGGAGTTCAAGGCCAGCCTGGTCTACATAGTGAGTTCCTGGCCAGCTGGAACTACAGGGAGAAGTCTAAAAAAAAAAAATTAAGAAAGAAATCTGACAATATATATCAGTGGCAAGGGTACAGGAGATAGATATTTCATATATAGCCTATGGATATAATTATAATGGTATGCCAAGATACACTTAGAATTATC
This sequence comes from Rhizomys pruinosus, assembly GCA_009823505.1. NCBI lineage: Eukaryota > Metazoa > Chordata > Mammalia > Rodentia > Spalacidae > Rhizomys > Rhizomys pruinosus. The sequence goes on along the minus strand of VZQC01009253.1, from coordinate 2,355,483 downwards.
AATATTACAACCATTTAAGAACTCCATTTAATTTTTGTTTTGTTTTTTGAGACAGGGTATCCCTTTAGTCCCAGATGGCCTGGAGCTCGCTATGTAGACCAGGCTGGCCTTGAACTCATAGAGATCCATCCACCTGCCTCTGCCTCCCAAGTGCTGGGATTAAAAGTATGCACCACCATGCCCCGCCCAAGACAGTTCTCTTTTTTTTGTTGTTGTTTTAACTTTTTGAGACAGGGTCTCCCTGTAGCCCTAGCTGGCCTGGAACTCACTCTGTAGACCAGGTTGGCCTTGAACTCAGAGATCCACCTGCCTCTGCCTCCCAAGTGCTAAGTTTAAAGGCATGAGCCACCATGCCCGGCTTGACAGTTCTTAGCCGCCATGTGGGTACTAGGAATTGAACCCCGGTCCTCTACAAGAGCAGTCAGTGCTCTTAACTGCTGAGCTGTGTTTTTTTTTCCATTTATGTTTTAACATAAATATATCTCTATGTGTTACACATATATTCCTTTATTTAAAATATCAGTACTATTTTTTTTTTTTTTTGTCTTTTTTGAGACAGGGTCTCTCTATAGCCCCAGCTGGCCTTGAACTCACAGAGATCCGCCTGCCTCTGCCTCCTGAGTGCTAGGATTAAAGGTGTGAACCACCATGCCCAGCTTAAAGATGGTTTTTAGCTGCCATGTGGGTGCTGGGAATCAAGCCCTTGTCCTTTGCTACAGCAGTCAGCACTCTTAACTGTTGAGCCATCTCTCCAGCCCCAATATCAGTACTATTTTTGTTTTACTTTTTTTTTTTTTTTGGTCTTTTTGAGACAGGATCTCCCTGTAGCCCTAGCCATCCTGGAACTCACCCTGTAGACCAAGGTGGCCTTGAACTCACAAAGATCTGCCTGCCTCTGCCTCCTGAGTGCTGGGATTAAAGGCATGCGCCACCATGCCCAGCTCAGTACTATTTTTAAATGACATTGTTGGATCTGGCAAAATGCTAACTATTGTCAGATGTTACTCAGACTTGGCAGTCTACATTAAATGCAAAAGTAACAGAAAACAGACACATTGGCTACTACTAACTGCAGTATGAGGCACAAAAGCATCAACACCTAAACATGCAGCTGTAATGTTTAAGAAGTAATTTTGTTTAGTGCAAACTTCCTATCTATGTGAATCTGTGTTCATCTTGGTTCAGAATAACTTCCATCCCCATGTTATTGAAGTCACCAAATCACTAACTTTTCTTTTCTTTTTTTCTAACTTTTCTTTTCAAATGGGTCCTAGTTAGCTTCTCTACTGATGTGGTAAATCACTGACCAAAAGAACTTGGGTATGAAAGGGTTATTTCACCTCACAGCTTATAGTCATGGAGGGAAGTCAGGGCAGGAGCTCAAGGCAGGAACCTGGAGGCAGGAGCTGAAGCACAGACCATGCAGGAATGCTGCTTACTAGCTTGCTCCTCTGGCTTGTCTTAGCCTGCTTTTCTACACAACCCAGGAGTGGCATCACCCACAGTGGGCTGAACCTCAAGAAAATGCCTCACTGGAAATGCCCACAGGCCAATCTGATAGAGAAAATTCTCTAATTGAGGTTTCCTCTTCCCAGATGTGTCAAGTTGACAACCAGAAACTAGGCAGCACAAAATGTATATTAAACTCTTTTGTCCAGAAAAAAGTACTATATGGTACAAAGTAAATAAGTCATATATTTTTAGTAGTTTCTACCATGCCAATAGTACCTATAAAAGATCCTGCATTTAAAGTAAAATCTTTAAGGAAAAGTCATCAACAAAGGGTTTTTATGCAAAAATATTTGTCTGGAAAAAATCTTTTTTTTTTTTTTTTTGGCTTTTTTGAGTTAGGGTCTCCTTGTAGCCCCTGCTGGCCTGGAACTCATTATGTAGACTAGGCTGGCCTTGAACTCACAGACATCAATCTGCCTCTGCCTCTGCCTCTGGAGTGCTGGGATTAAAGGTGTGTGCCACCACACCCAGCTTATTTGTTATTTTAAAATATTAAAAATTGTTTGTGTTTGAATGTAACTTATTAACAGGTTTAAAGGCAGGGCATGGCAGTACACGCCTGCATGTAGTCCCAGCTGAGATGGGGAGATAGCTTGAGCCTAGGGTTTAATACAGCTTAGGCACACAGTAAGGACTTTTAAAAAAACAGACAAGCCATAGGTCTTAATACAGTTATCACATACAGAACCATAATTCTTTCTTTTTTTAATGAGGGGTTAACATTGAAAAGAAAAATACTGTCAAATGCTATGACTTCCCTATTTCTGTCCAGGCTAACTTCAGAATACTATAAAGTGGACTGATAAGGAAGACTGTCACTACCAAATTATGCACAGCAGTGATTTTCTTAAATTTTAAATGAAGATTTTGTTTACAGATAAAACTCAGCCAAAATTAACAAAACTGTACAAAAGAAAACAAATTTTCCTCTAATGTATCCAATTTCTATGGAGATCAGTATATATTTGTCTTTGTTTAATTCAGTACATATTTATAAAGTATAATTTGAAATGAACTACTTGCTGCCTTTCCCACTCTTACGCCTTGGATAACATCATAGACTAGTGCTCTGCAAAATTAAAATTATGAAGTAATAGGAAGTATTTTTGGAGTCTCTATATTTTTTTAGCTATTTCTTCTAAAAGTCCCAAATCAAAGCATTTAATTAGTCCTTAACATTAATAAAGAAAAAAAAAAACCCAATTACAGACTTCAAAAATCTTAAAAGGGTCCATAAAAAATGGTCTAACTTAATTACTCACAGACAGCATAGTTCTAATTTCCTCAGTTGTCCTCAGTGAAAAATTTCCTGCCTCTAGTCCATATTCTCTTTCTGATGCACAGACTTCTTTCTGTGATGATTCCCACTTGTTCCTCAGAGCTACAGACAAAATGGCCACTGGACTGGAGGGCGTGTCTTTGTCATTACTAAGCATTTTCCTATCAGAAACAGAGCTAGAGCTTTGGAAAAAACCTGAACATTATTTCTTTAATGCTACTGTTACTCAGCAACTGCAGAAGGTAATACAAAGAGTGGGGTTTTAAAAATGCCTTCAAAGGCTGTTAGTTAATATTAATGTACATTTAAAAGTCCTTTTATACCAGTAGAATGTGCAAGACATATATTCATAGATCTTGACTGCAGGCTTCTAAAATTTTTCACTGAAATGCATACCATCCATTACTTTTACCATTCATTACTTTTACATGAGATGAGCTACATAGAACCAAATTTTTTTTCCATCCCTTTGTATACAATATAAAAGTACTTATGTACAATATTATCTAAATAAAAAAATAAAAATCACACTCTTCAGAAAGAATTTTCTAATTCACTTTTGTAGCTTATGGACTCAACTAAAAGAAACTAAAAATAAAGATCAAAAGTTCACTATTGAGTGAACTTTTTTTTTTTTTTTTTTTTTTGACAGTTCTTAGCCGCCATGTGATTCGGTACGAGGAATTGTAACCCCGGTCCTCGACAAGTCAGCAGTCAGTGCTCTTACACTGCTGAGCATGTGTTTTTTTTTCCATTTATGTTTTAACATAAACAGCTGTAGTTATTTTTTAAACACTATTAATTAATTTATTATTTAAAAAAAAAAAAAAAAAAAAAATTTTTTTTTTTCGTCTTTTTGAGACAGGGTCTCTTCTTATAGCCCCAGCTGCTTGAACTCACAGAGATCCGCCTGCCTCTGCCTCTCCTGCTAGGCTTGGATTTAAAGTGTGCCACCACAGCCCGCTTAAAGATGGTTTTTAGCTGCCCATGTGGGATGTGGTCGCTGCTGGGAATCAAGCCCTTGTCCTTTGCTACAGCAGTCAGCACTCTTAACGTTGAGCATTCTCTCCAGCCCAATATCAGTACTATTTTTGTTACTTTTTTCTTTTTTTGTCTTTGAGACAGGATCTCCCTTAGCCCCTAGCCATCTGAGAACTCAACGCCTGTAGGACCAAGGGCCTTTAACTCACAAGATCTGCCTGCCTCTTTGCCTCCTTGAGTGCTGGGATTAAAGCATGCGCCACCATGCCTTTTTTTTGGTCTTTTTTCGAGACAGGGTCTCCCTGTAGCCCCAGCTGTCCTGGAACTCACTCTGTAGACCAGGCTGGCCTTGAACTCACAAAGATCTGCCTGCCTCTGCCTCCCAAGTGCTAGGATTAAAGGCGCACACTACCACGCCCGGCTTCTTCTTGTATTTCTTAATTACTCTAAGTCTCTAAGGGCCTAATTTCATTTACTCCATCTACCAGATAGTTTCTGATCTCTGAGAACAGAGTTAAAAAGTACTTCATACTAAAGAATCATCTGGTATAAAGGATGATCTTGTTATAACTGGGAGACAAGAGCTAGGAAATTAGGTGATCCATTCAGAATCTTACTCTAATTAAAGGTCAGCTCCTTATCTCATTTTTAATAAAAAATGAAAAATTAATATAACTGCATAAAGTACCAGGTTAGTCATTCAAAATAATGTAGCGTACAAGCCTGCAGTCTTACCACCTGGGAGACTGAGGCAGGAAAATTACTTGAGCCCAGGAATTTAAGGCCAGCCCATGTAAAAACAAAGACAAAAACAAAACCCAGAAGTAAGTACTATATTCATCATAGCTTCTGACAAAGGGAGTTACATTTAATTATTTGTTTATTTATTTTTATTGTATGTGTATGAGTGTTTTACCTGCATGTATGTAAGTGTACTTAAGTGCACAATGCCCCCAAAGGCCACAAGAGATGGTTGGATACCCCAGAGCAAGAGTTATAGATGATTGTGAGCTGCCATGTGGGTGCTGGGAAGTGAACCTAGGTTCTCTACAAGAGCATTCAGTTCTCTTAACACTGAACAATCTCTCTAGTGCTGAGACTTAACATTTTAATATATGCAATACAAATACATGAAAGGGTCAGGGATGTAGCTTAGTGGGTAAATTGTCTAACTTGCACAAAGCTCTTGGTTGCACTCCCTGGGGCATGGAGATCTACTGGTTACTTTTTCAAATATGTAAATTTTAAAAAGAAAAAGTAATTTATATATCTCTTCTTGAATCCTGAAGATATATAAAGAAATCAAAATTATAGACAAGAGATTTTTCTCTCCAACATTACTTTCTACAATTCATATTAAATATATAATTTCTTTTGACATATCAGGTAATAAGCTAGATTCAAGTTTAGTAGTCCATCTTTTATATAAATAGTGTTGTGACTTAATAATGCAATTATTCTTTTGTTATAGTGACAAACGTAGATTTTTTGTTATCCCCAAATTATGTTATTTAAAACAATCTAGTTCTAATTTGCAGCTGAGAAGCTTAACAAAATTTCTACATTTACACACACACACACACAATTTTGTACAAACTGAAACAAAACACATAATTTAAGGAGACATTTCTTATATGTAATTATTCCAGACAGCAAGATCCATCAATAAAACAGCAGATATTGCCAGGGTGTGTATTCACAGACAACTCCTTCAATTAGCCAAGTCAATAATGCAAGTAGGAGGAGATTTACAAATAATACTTTGCACAATGGATTTTTGTTCTTTAGAGAAGGATGAACAGCCTTTAAAATATAAAGAAGATTTACTCAAGTAGGAGAGGGTTTTTAAGTGGGAAGATGATTACAAGAGTCATTTCATAGGCAAAAAGAGCACAAAAGTCAAAGATACTGTCAATGAAGGATTAACCTTTAACACTATATATAAAGGAAGTATAAAGGATGTAGAGAAGAAAGAGATCAGGACAAAAGGATCAAAAATTATCTTTTTTTGTCAGGAAGAAAGGAAAAAGGGAGAATAAGTTCAACAGTAAAAAGCATTTGCTAGTGAAGAGTTAACTACAGAGTATTAATAGTCCCAGGTTCAAGGACAGCCTGGGCTACACAGAAACACTCAGCTTCAAAAACCAATAGTGGTCCTTCAAGGACAGTATTGTTCCTACTAAAAGGAGTTTATAAAGATACAGTTTAGATGAAAGATAAATAATGCAAAGAGGTAGAAAAAATGGTCTTTGGATAATAAGGTCTTATTTTCAAGTACTTTCCTATCAAGTAGCATGGTTTACCAGAGAATGGAATGATTCAAACTTTCAGCAATTAAGTCATAATAAAAAATATAGGCCAGGTGTGGTGTTGCATGCCTTTAATCTTAGCACTTGGGAGGCAGAGGCAGGCGGATCTTTGTGAGTTCAAGGCCAGCCTAGGCTATACAGTAAAGCCAGAAAGGCCAGCTTCAGCTATGTAGTGGGATCCTGTGAGAGAGAGAGAGAGAGAGAGAGAGAGAGAGAGAGAGAGAGAGAGAGAGAGAAATTAGAAGACTAGAGCCAGGCGCAGTGGCACACACCTTTGATCATAGCATTCGGGAGGCAAAGGCAGGAGGATCTCTGTGAGTTCAAGGTCAGACTGATCTACATAGCAAGTTCTAGGCTAGCAGGAGCTCCCAGGAGACCCTGTCTTAAAACAAAAAAAGAAGACTTGTATTAGAACTTTAATGTTTCTAGGATGACAGTAGAATTCTCTCATAAAACATCTTAATTAATTATATAGTAACAACAATCTTAGTATTTCAGTACTTACTTTGCTGCTTAGTCATGTCAGACATGGTATCCATCATTTTCTAACTCTTCCCCCTCTTGGGGTACTGGGATTGAACATAGGGTCTTATACTTGCTAAGCAAGTGGTCTTACGTTTTCTAAATCTAGTCCTGCTTACCGGACACTGGCCTAAGACTCTGTCTTTGGTAGGCAGAGAAAGGTCCAAAATTCTCTGTCCTTATGGGTAGGATGGCTGATTAAAATAAACTATTTTAGAGAGGGGGCTCCAATGTAATGGGATTAACCTTGAAGGTGTAGAGGAATCTAGCCCTTATGAACTGAAGGTGTTCAGATTCTAATGCAAGGACTTGGGAACTAGGCCTGAGAATCCTCCTCTTCCTTCCTTCATTTAGTCCTTCTTCTATAACATGTTTCAGTATATACTTGCTCCTTTCAGATTAGGAGGATTCAAAGCTGAGATCTGGAATGACAGTAAATATGATAAAATTTAGAGTCCAGGAAATATAAATTACAACAAGATACCTAAAAAGTTACAAAGAAGAGATATGGTTGGAATACTTTCCAAAACTTTATTTTTTAAATTTATTTTAGGAGCTGGAGAGATGGTGCAGCAGTAGAGTATATACTGGTTTTCCATAGGATCCCAGTTCAGTTCCTAGTACCTGTGTCCTGTGTATTAGTTATTTTTCTGTTGCTCTGATAGAACACATGACCAAAAGCAATTTATAAAACAGAGAGTTTATTTGGCTTATAGTTGCAGAGGGGTAGGAGTACAAAAGGTGAGGAGGTATGGCAGCATGTGGCGAGCATCATGGCCGGCACAGTGGCAGGAGCTGAAAGGCTCAGGACTGCATCTTGAGCACATCAGAAGGGAACTTTCAGAGCTCACCCCACTCTCAATGCTTCCTGCCCCAAAGCTGCACTCCTAAGGGTTCCACAACCTCTCAAACACCACCACCAACTGGAGACAAAGTGTTTAAATACTTGAGCCTAGAGACTTATCTATGGGGGACATTTTTCCTTTAAATCACCACATCCTGTAACTCTAGTTCCAGGAGGAATCAGATGCCACTAGCCTCTGAGGGTGCTGTACTCATGTGCACCTACCTATACAGTGACACATATACGTGCAATCAAAAAAAATTTTTTTTTTGAGACAGGGTCTCACTGTGTAACCCTGGTTGGCTTGGAACTCTCTTATATAGACCAGGCTTGCCTCAAACTCCTTCTGCTTCTGCCTTCCGAGTGTTGAGATTAAAGGTAAAAGTATATGCCACCACACCCAGGTCCAGCCTTTAAAAATAAATCTTGGGGCTATCTCGAAAAGACCAAAAATAAATAAATAAATAAATAAATAAATAAATAAATAAATAAGCCGGGTGTGGTGGTGCATGCTTTAATCCTAGCACTTGGGAGGCAGAGGCAGGCAGATCTTTGTGAGTTCAAGGCCAGCCTGGTCTACAGAGGTGAGTTCCAGGATAGCTGGGGCTACAGGGAGACCCTGTCTTGAAAAGACCAAAATAAATAAATAAACAAATAAATAAATAAATAAATAAATAAATCTTGGGGATGGAGAGATGGCTCAGTGGTTAAGAGCACCGATTGCTCTTGCAGAGGAACTGGGTTCGATTCCCAGCACCCACATGGTGGCTAAGAACTGCCTTTAAACTGGGCGTGGTGAAGCATGTCTTTAATCCTAATCCTAGCACTTGGGAGGCAGAGGCAGGCGAATCTCTGAATTCAAGGCCGGCCTGGTCTACAGAGTGAGTCCTAGGCCAGCTTGGGCTATAGGGAGACCCTGTCTTAAAAAAAAGACCCGGGTTCGATCCCCAGCACCCACATGGCGGCCGAGAACGGTCTGAAACTCCAATTCCGGGAGAACTCCAGTTCCAGGGGAATCCGGGACTCTCTTCTGACCTCCGCAGCAGTGCACGACACGGGTGCACAAACTTGCATGCAGACAGTACATTCATACACATACAGAAAAAAATAAAATTATAAAAAAAATTAAAAAAATACTTAAGGGCTGGAGAGATGGCTCAGTGGTTAAGAGCACTGACTGCTCTTGCAGAGGACCTGGGTTGGGTTCCCAGCACCCACATGGCAGCTAACTATAACTCCAGTTCCAGGGGATCCATGCCCTCTTCCTCTTCTGGCCTCTGTGGACATTCCATGACACAGTGCACTGACCTCCATTTAAGCAATACACTTGTGCACATAAAAAATAAAAGCAAAAGCCGGGCGTGGTGGCGTGCGCCTTTAATCCTAGCACTCGGGAGGCAGAGGCAGGCGGATCTTTGTGAGTTCAAGGCCAGCCTGGTCTACAGAGTGAGTTCCAGGACAGCTGAGGCTCCAGGGAGACCTTGTCTCAATAATAAAAAAAAAATAAAAGCAATAAAACATAAAAAAAATAAATCTTAAAATTTTTATTTTATTTTAATGTGGCATGTATGTCTCAAGATTATGACATGTATAAGCTTTATTACTGACTACTGACTCAGAATTATTAAAATACACAATATTAGCTGTGTGTGGTGGTGCATGCCTTTAGTCCCAGCACTCAGGAGGCAGAGGCAGGCCTATCTCTGTGAATTCAAGGCCAGCCTGGTCTCCACAGTAAGTTCCAGGCCAGCTGGTGCTACAGGGAGACCCTGTTGCAAAAAGACAAACAAACCCACAACAACAAACCCCGCATAATATTATATTAAATATATAAAAAGTTATAAACCCTCTTAGGGGAGGAGAGGTTAAGTACGTGATAGAAGTGGTAGACTGGCATGTTCAACCTCTAGTGTACCTATCATATATTCTAGGAGATGTCTTATATTACAGAAGCAGACGAGCTACATTTGATATTAACCAGACTAGCTTACAGCTAGAGTTCTGGATGTAAATTAGGATTCTTCTACTTGGATGTACCCGTGAGATCTGTAAGTGGAAGGAAAATTCTCTCTCAGCTTAAGACAAGGTTTCACTATATAGCTTAGGCTGGTCTCATACTCTAAATCTTCCTGTCTCAGATTCCCTAGAACTGAGGATCACAGGCTTGCACTACTATGCTTTGCTCTCTTTCTTCTTTATGACCAATTATTCTTAAAATAAAGCAGGAAAAAACCCTACTAAGTATCTGGATACTGGACAATTTGCTGGAAAATTTTAGTAATAGATACTGAGTGCTTATAATGTGCCATGTCCTCATCTAAGTAATTCACCTACAGTTAGGCATTTAATATAACTACTGCTGGGGCTGGAGAGATGGCCTAGCAGTTAAGAGCGCTGACTGCTCTTACAGAGGACCCGGGTTCGATCCCCAGCACCCACATGGCAGCTGAGAACTGTCTCAAACTCCAATTCCAGGAGAACTCCAGTTCCAGGGGAATCCGAGACCCTCTTCTGACCTCCGTGGCATTTCACGACACGGGTGCACAAACTTGCATGCAGACAGTACATTTATACACATACAGAAATAAATAAAATTTAAAAAATATAACTACTGCTGATAAAGATTATCTCTACTTACCATTGAGAAACTTTTTTTAAAATTTTTTTTTATTAATTTTTATTTATTTCTGTATGTGTATGAATGTACTGTCTGCATGCAGGTCTGTGCACCCGTGTCGTGCAATGCCGCAGAGGTCAGAAGAGGGTCCTCTGGAACTGGAGTTCTCCTGGAATTGGAGCTTCAGACGGTTCTCAGCCGCCATGTGGGTGCTGGAGATCGAACCCGGGTCCTCTGTAAGAGCGGTCAGCACTCTTAACCGCTAGGCCATCTCTCCAGCCCCATGAGAAACTTAAAGCTTAGATAAATGATTTTCTCAAAGTCATATTAGCTAACAAATAGCTAAACTAGGATTTCTTGGGTTACCCAGCTCCAGAGCCTATATCTTTATATTACAATGTCTTCCTATTGTTATTTTCATTATCTTCTTTCCAAGTATTTTTTTAATTAAATCTAACCGGTTTATAAATAAAAAAAAAAAAAAAAAAAAAAAATCAAAATGGAAAATAACCACAAAACAAATAAAACTAATAACATCCATTCTTCTTTTTTAAAAAGATTTATTTTTATATGTCTGAGTGTTTTGCCTGCATGTATATAAGAGCACCATGTACATGCATGGTGCCTGTGGAGGTGAAATGAAAGTATTGGATTTCCGGGAACGGGAGTTACAATGGTTGCACCATACCTTGTGGATGTTGAGAAATGACAGGTCTGTGAGGGCAGCAAGTGATTTTAACCACTCTCCAGACCCTCACTAGGTTTTTTGTTTTTGTTTTTAAATTCAAATTCATAGGCTCATCATTCTAGAAGTCACATGGAACCAAGTGTGGAATGGCCAAAGGCACAATAAGGAGAATAAGAAGTGAACATAAGAAAAAAAATCGCCAGCGGCAGCCTAGTGCAGCAGCGTATGACTGAAACCCACTCTAGAAGCTGTGAATTTTTAAGGCCAGCCTGGGTTACATAGTGAGACACTCAGTGAGACACTGCCTTTTTTAGAAGGTAATTTTGGGGCTGGAGAGGTGGCTCAGCGGTTAAGAGCACTGACTGCTCTTGCAGAGGACCCAGGTTCGATTCCCAGCATCCACATGGCGGCTAAGAACCATCTTTAACTCCAGTTCCAGGGGAATCCAACACCCTCTTCTGACCTCCGCGGCATTGTACGACACGGGTGCACCAACCTACAAGCAGACAGTAAACTCATACACATTAAAAAAAAAAAGGTAGTTTCATTTATAACAAAGCAGGGAAAGAATGGTGCCAGGTCAATGGGATACCAACATGCAACACGGAACATGTGTGGACACTATGAAAAAACCAGTTCCAGGTTGAGGGCAGATCAACTGCAAAGGCTGAATAAAGCTTTTGGAGAAAATATCATTGTGAGGTATTCAAGTATTTCCTTGGAACATTAACCATAAAATAAAAAGGGTTAACTAGATTTTAATAAATTTAGGAGATTCTATTCTTTGAAAGAAACTATTACGAGTGCAGAAGCCAGGCCAGTGAGATGGCCTACCCAGTAAAGCTACTTGCTGCCAAGCTTAAGGGCCTGAATGCAATTGCTAGGATTCGCATGAAAGAAGGGGAGAACCAACTCTTCTGACCACCATACATGTGCTGTGATACATGTCTACACAAACACACACACACACACACACACACACACACACACACACACACACACAAAGGACTTGGACTCAACATATGTAAAGTTTTTTTATGTTATTAATAAGAGAGAACCAACAGAAAGACACACAATTGACCATTAAACATATTTTTTTTTTTTGGTCTTTTTGAGATAAAAAACATATTAAGCATCTTAACTTCTTCATCAGAGATATAAAAAATGAAAACCACTCAGAGATACCAATACATAGCTAGCAGAAGAATACAAAGACAAGTTTAGTTCTGGTGAGGATGCAGAACAATGAGATCTCTTACACATGGCTGCCAGGAGTGCAGGCTTGCATAGTCACTGGAATAATGTTTGATGACATCTATGTAAGGCAAATATAAGTATTTTTCTATGATCCAGTATTTCAACTTCTAAGTATATCCCAAGCAGAAATATATTTAGCAAAATATATACTGCAGGTTCCTAGTAACACTATTAATTTCAAAGTAGAAACCACATAATGAACATCCTTAGAAGAACTGATTCAAGATGAAATGTCACAATGTGTAAATAAAAGCAGATGAAATTAATTTAGGTTAAAGTTCTAAATAGTAGTTCTCTTTGGGTATGGCGTAGTGACTGAAAAGCAACAGGAAGGAGCTACTATGACATTCCATTTCTTGATTTGGATACTGGTGACACAGGTGTGTAGAACATGTGAGTGACAATGGTCAATTTGTTAATTTTTCGGCCTTTTTTTTTTTTTTTGGTCTTTTTGAGACAGGGTCTCCCTGTAGCCCCAGCTGTCCTGGAACTCACCTCTGTAGACCAGGCTGGCCTTGAACTCACAGAGATCCGCCTGCCTCTGCCTCTCAAGTGCTAGGATTAAAGGCGTGCGCCACCATGCCTGGCAGTTTTTTGGTCTTTTTGAGACAGGGTCTCCCTGTAGTCCCAGGTGGCCTCTGCCCACCCAAGGGTTGGGATTAAAGATGGCCTAATGAACATCCATCATTTGTATACTCCTGACATATGTTCATGTCTATGTATACTGTATTGTAATAAAAATTAATGTGTGTGACAAAGAGTAAATAAGCAGAAAACTGGAAAAGTAACTTCACAGATATAAAGGCATAGAAATATATGAAGAATTCATGTAAAATACATTTTTAAAAAGCTGGGCTGAGGGTGTGGCATAATTAGCATGGGCAAACCCAGAGTTCAATCTTCAGCACCAAAATAATAGAATATTAAACTTGTTAATAAGTGTATAAATGTAAATCTGAACAATAAAATGCTATTGGAGTGGGGTGGCATACACATATAATCCTAAGTACTCAGAGGTCCAAAATGGAAGGACTAGCCTGGACTTTTCCCTCTATCTCTATCAAAAAATTTATTTTCAAAGAATGATAAATAGGAAAAGATGAATAGCTTAAATGAAAACATATACAAAATTCTATGTGATACAACTTTTATGTTAAAAGAGTCTTACAGCCAGGTGAAGTGGCTCATGCCTTGAAACCCCTTTCTGGGGAGGCGGAAGCAGGTGGATATTTGTGAGTTTAAGGTCAACCTGGTTTACATAGTGAGTTCTAGGCCAGCCAGCGCTATGTAGTGAGATTGTCTCAAAAAAAAAGAAGCCCAAAACTAAACAAAGAAAGCCATACAAACATGGTCATTTGAATAGAAAGAGCTTGTACTAACACATACCATATTGTTAACAGAGGTGATCTTCAGGTGGTAGGGTAATGGATAATTTAAATTTTTTGCTTTATTTTTCTATAATAAAATATTGTTTTGAGACAGGGTCTCATGTCTCTTAGGCTGGCCTCCAACTCACAAAGTAGCTGATGACCTCGGAGTTCTTATGATCTTCCTGCCTCCACCTTCTGAGTGCTGAGACTATAGGTATGTATGTGCCACCATGCCAGGTTCATGTGGTTCTGGTACTGATTGGACTCAGAGCCGTGTGAATGCTAGGCGAGCTAAACCTCAGCTGAACTACATCCCCAATAAAACTTTTTTTGAGTATTTATTAATTAGGTTCAGAAATCAAAGTAGGATAAAAATAATACAGCTATCCAGTGTCTCCAGAAATCTAAGCTACTTAGATTTGTTTCTCCTTTAGCCATTCCCTCAATTTTACCTTAGAAATGACTGTCCAATTCATGATTTCCTTTCATTTATTTTTCATTCATTCATTCATTTTTTATTAATTAATTTCTCTCATTTCTAAAATGTATGCCTTTGGCCTCTATATTGAACTCCTCACACCCAGACTCTTCATCACAGCAAAACGGTCATACTTCTCATTTCTGAAATGACATAAAGTCACTTGACATGTCAACCCTCCACACTCCAGCTCCTGAAAATCTACACCAGCTACTGTTAGTCCACCCCCCACCCTTAGCATACTCAAAGCCCTTTGCCCATAGTACATTTTCCTCCCTTTCATCTTTCTAACTTGATTCATAGTTCAAGATTTACTTCCAATATCATTTATTAGGTGTAGCATTTTGAAGTGTCAAGTACAGATAACCGTTTCCAAATTAACCCTTCATTGACAGTTTGTACACATCTCAACATTTCACATTTTGTACCATACCTCACTCTCCCACTGCAGAGCATGGGCCATTTCCTTTTTCTTTCTTAATTTCCTAAAATCCAGTTGGGTGAATGTAAATAAAGCATACACATGCAATACACACATACATTGCGGGGTGTGAATTTTGACCTGTCTCATGGGAAAAAATGACATTAAAAACAATTATTTTTCCATTCAAGATGGCAGAAACGTCTTAAAATAGTCCTACACGAAAGCATTCATATCCAGACCACAGCTTCCATTCAGAACTGACTACACCTAGCGCAATAGCAAAGGACAATAGAATGGACCCTGGATACGGAGATGCCCGGGCCCTAACGATCCGCAGCAAGTCTCACACCTACAGACTGTAAACCCTGATAGAAAACTGGCACCTGCAGTCAGCATTCCGATGACCACGCCTAGATGCTGGCAGTGACCTGAGGCACTTCTGGACACAGACCCGCAGAAGCCCAGGAGGAAAAGGGAGGAGGCTGAGTATCTAGCGCGTTTCGGCCCCGCCCCAGTGAAGCTCATCCTGGGGAGGGAATGAACACTGGCTCCCGCCCCAGGGCCGGGCCACCCCGCGGGACAGGGAATTCTGGGCGGGCCTGGGGCAGAGGCGGGAGGCGCCAAGGCCTGTGGGCTACACCTGTCAGGCTACCGCCATCAGTAGGCCCCGAAATGGGAAGGATTGGCGACCCCGGCCAGCAGGCGCGCGCCAGCCGATCCCTCTCTCCCCTCAGAATCGCCTTGCTCTTCGCTCTTCCTTTCGTCCTTCTTAAACAAAGGCAGTCCACACCCACCGCCATTTTCTCCTTACCTCAAAAACCACCTCTTCGTCAAACTCCGGTGTCATCCTTCTCCGCCATGCCACCAGCCTCGGCACGATGGGAAATGAAGGCAGGAGAGCAGGCTGCACCCAGGCTTTGGCTCCTGCCCAGCTCGCGTGGGGGGCTGAAAACTACAACTACCGGCATACCTCGCGGCGCACGCCCCTTTCTGATCTGCTCATTGGAACAGAGGGAGAGCCTGTGGACTGGAGGGGCGGGAGCAGGAGGGAGATCCAGTTCTCCTATTGACCAGAGAGATGGCTTTTTTTTTTGTCTCTCTTTTACCATACTGACTAACAGGGGGCGCCTGAAGCTCTGATTTTTTTTTTTTCTCTTGGAACTGAGGAAGGGCGCGCGCCGGCGGAGCAGCGGTGAGCTCCGATCGTGCGCGCGCCTGGCCGGCGTCCAGGAGCGCGGCGGGGCGGCGCTCGTGCTCGCTCGCCTGCCGCCGGCTGCTCGCGCCCTGGAGTCCTGAGGGTCGCGGGAGCCGGCGTCCAGCCTTTGTGAGGCGCTCGGGCTGTGCGGCTTTGGCACGGGACGGAATGTGGGCGCCACGGGAGCTTTTCGCTTCACCCCAAAGTCTGGGGAGCGTGGTAGGAAGGGGAGGCATGGACTGAGGGGCTCGAGCGGCACCGGGAAACTATGACTTCTGCCGGGGGTAAGTGGTTGGGCTCGCGCCGCGGCTGGGAAGTTTGCGGCGGGCTCGGGGAGTTCTAGGGGCTTGCGCTCCCGCTCCTCTCCGCCGGGTGGCCGGTCCTGGGGTCCCTATCCGCAGCGTGCGGGGTTGGCGCTGCACCTTCCTGGGCTAAGGGACTTGCGGGATCCGGTGACTCGGTACGGGGACGAAGCGTTCGTTCCTCGGTCCCGGCGCTGCCGCGACTTCGCCCTTTGCGGGACGTGGGAAGAGCCAGGCTCTGTGGCGAAGCCAGTTATTCTAAGCGAGGACAGCTTTCCCTGCGTGTTCACGGACCCAGCGCTAGCCCTGGGTCCCTTGGAAACCTAGAAGTGACCGAAAGTCTTAGACTAGTTAGACGTTTAAGCAGTGTTGCTCATATTCTGGTGCTTTGAACTCTCTTACCTGAGTTGTAAAGGAATAAAATTGCCAGGAGTTTTATTTCTTGCTTATCTTCACTGTTTCTTATATTTTCTTTCTTTTTTGCTAGATTTGCTTTTCTGTTTCTACCTGGATAGTGTAAATACAGGCACTTTTCCACCTACCCAAATGACAGACTACCTTTGTGTGGATTTTAAGCAATTCTGATTGCCTACCTTTGTGTGGATTTTAAGCAATTCTGATCATTGTATTGCTGAACATTATTAAGGAACAGTTTTTATTTTCGAAAATAATTGCCCTAGTGGTTGTAGTCCCTTCTAAGAACACAGCTTAATTTTAAAACCAGAATTTAATAATGCGTGGAGTGTTGTTTAAACGTTTTAATCTACTTGGGAAGAGACTTTGATAAGAAATTTTTACAGCACAAGAGTTTGAAGCTTTACCTCAGTTACTTGTACCAGCACTTCAGTATCAAATTCAATTTTCATTGCTTTCCTTGGCATTTGTTTAAAATTCCTGCAACTTGAAACTGTCAAACATCGCACTAAATGTTTCTATTTGTATTATTTTTTAGAGCCGAGTATCTTGGAGCATTACACTGGTAGGCATAATCAAAGTATATTAAACAAGCAAAAATTAGTTAGAAATAAAGGAAGGATTAAAGCATTCTTGTAGAAATATTTTCTTTCCTCTTTGTTGTGTGTGTGTGAGTTAAGCCATCATGTATTATTATAGTTATTTATAAACTCAATTAACAATTAATTAATTAGGGGCTGGAGAGATGGCCTAGCGGTTAAGAGCGCCGACCGCTCCTGCAGAGGACCTGGGTTCGATCCCCAGCACCCACATGGCGGCCAAGAACCGTCTGAAACTCCAATTCCAGGAGAACTCCAGTTCCAGGGGAATCCGACACCCTCTTCTGACCTCCGCGGCATTGCACGACACGGGTGCACAGACTTGCATGCAGACAGTACATTCATACACATACAGAAATAAAAATTAACAACAACAAAAAAAGGACCAAAAATAAATGAACAAATAAAAAATAGATACGTAAATAAAGGAAGGGGATGGAAAACAATAAAGGAAAATACCATTTGTCCATCTCTGGCTTCCATATGCCCAGATGTGCGTGCACACCTGCATACACACATGCAGTACCACAAACACACAAAATAATAAATGTATGTATACTTCAGAAAATTATGGTCACACATTACAGAAAGACCTAGCCAGAAGGCCATCTGCCATCCTTCTTAGTCCTCTCCTGGAAGGTGAACCATAATAACTGTTAACTTGTTCATCTTTTCAGATTAAAAAAAAAAAAAACCACTTTTTTTNGCAGAAACGTCTTAAAATAGTCCTACACGAAAGCATTCATATCCAGACCACAGCTTCCATTCAGAACTGACTACACCTAGCGCAATAGCAAAGGACAATAGAATGGACCCTGGATACGGAGATGCCCGGGCCCTAACGATCCGCAGCAAGTCTCACACCTACAGACTGTAAACCCTGATAGAAATCGGCACCTGCGTCAAGCATTCCGATGACCACCCTAGATGTGGCAGGACCTGAGGCACTTCTGGACACAGACCCGCAGAAGCCCAGGAGGAAAAGGGAGAGGGCTGAGTATCTAGCGCGTTTCGGCCCGCCCCAGTGAAGCTCATCCCTGGGGGGGAATGACACTGGCTACCCGCCCCAGGGCCGGGCACCCGCGGGACAGGGAATTCGGCGCGGGCCTGCGGGCAGAGGCGGGAGAGCGCCAAGGCCTGTGGCTACACTGTCAGACGCTACGCTCAGTAGGCCCCGAAATGGGAAGGATTGGCGACCCCGGCCAGCAGGCGCGCGCCAGCCGATCCCTCTCTCCCCTCAGAATCGCCTTGCTCTTCGCTCTTCCTTTCGTCCTTCTTAAACAAAGGCAGTCCACACCCACCGCCATTTTCTCCTTACCTCAAAAACCACCTCTTCGTCAAACTCCGGTGTCATCCTTCTCCGCCATGCCACCAGCCTCGGCACGATGGGAAATGAAGGCAGGAGAGCAGGCTGCACCCAGGCTTTGGCTCCTGCCCAGCTCGCGTGGGGGGCTGAAAACTACAACTACCGGCATACCTCGCGGCGCCACGCCCCTTTCTGATCTGCTCATTGGAACAGAGGGAGAGCCTGTGGATGGGAGGGGCGGGAGAGGAGGGGGATCCAGTTCTTCCATGTGACCAGAGAGAGGGCTTTTATTTGTGTCTCTCCTTTTACCGCATCTGCTAACAGGGGTGCGCCTAGAAAGCCTGTGATTCTATTTTTGTTTTTTTTTTACTCTTGGAACTGAGGAAAGGGCGCGCGCCGGCGGAGCAGCCGGTGAGCTCCGATCGTGGCGCGCCGGCCGGCGTCCAGGAGCGCGGCGGGGCGGCGCTCGTGCTCGCTCGCCTGCCGCCGGCTGCTCGCGCCCTGGAGTCCTGAGGGTCGCGGGAGCCGGCGTCCAGCCTTTGTGAGGCGCTCGGGCTGTGCGGCTTTGGCACGGGACGGAATGTGGGCGCCACGGGAGCTTTTCGCTTCACCCCAAAGTCTGGGGAGCGTGGTAGGAAGGGGAGGCATGGACTGAGGGGCTCGAGCGGCACCGGGAAACTATGACTTCTGCCGGGGGTAAGTGGTTGGGCTCGCGCCGCGGCTGGGAAGTTTGCGGCGGGCTCGGGGAGTTCTAGGGGCTTGCGCTCCCGCTCCTCTCCGCCGGGTGGCCGGTCCTGGGGTCCCTATCCGCAGCGTGCGGGGTTGGCGCTGCACCTTCCTGGGCTAAGGGACTTGCGGGATCCGGTGACTCGGTACGGGGACGAAGCGTTCGTTCCTCGGTCCCGGCGCTGCCGCGACTTCGCCCTTTGCGGGACGTGGGAAGAGCCAGGCTCTGTGGCGAAGCCAGTTATTCTAAGCGAGGACAGCTTTCCCTGCGTGTTCACGGACCCAGCGCTAGCCCTGGGTCCCTTGGAAACCTAGAAGTGACCGAAAGTCTTAGACTAGTTAGACGTTTAAGCAGTGTTGCTCATATTCTGGTGCTTTGAACTCTCGTGTACCTGAGTTGGTAAGGAATAAATGGCCAGGAGTTTATTTCTTGCGTATCTTCATGTTTCTTATATTGTTCTTTCTTTTTGCTGATGTGCTTGTTCTGTTCTACCTGGGATAGTGTAGAATACAGGCGACTTTTCCACTACCAATGACAGACTACCTTTGTTGTGGATTTTGAGAAGGCAATTCGTGATTGCCTACCTTTGTGTGGATTAAGCAATTCTGATCATTGTATTGCTGGAACATTATAAGGAACAGTTTTTATATTTTCGAAAATAATTGCCCTAGTGGTTGTAGTCCCTTCTAAGAACACAGCTTAATTTTAAAACCAGAATTTAATAAGCGTGGGAGTGTTGGTTTAACGTTTTATCTATCTGTGGTGAAGAGACTTGATAAGAAATTTTTACAGGCACAAGGAGTGTTGAAAGCTTACCTCAGTACTTGTACCAGCACTCAGTATAAATTCAATTTCATTGGCCTTCATGTGGCATTTGTTATAAAATCCTGCAACTTGAAACTGCTCAAACATCGCACTCTACAATGTTTCTATGTGATTATTTTTTAGAGCCGAGTATCTGGAGCATGACACTGGTAGGCATAATCAAAGTATTTAAACCAAGCAAAAATAGTTAGAAATAAAGGAAGGATTTAAAGCATTCTTGTAGAAAATTTTCTTTCACTCTTGTGCTGTTTGTTTTCTGTTGAGCATTATTAACGATAACCAAGTTCAAGCTTGTACTTTAATTACAGTTTTTTTATATTTAAAACAATACAATAATTTAATTAGGGGCTGAGGAGATGGCCTAGCGGTTAAGAGCGGCGACCGCGTCTGCAGAGGACCTGGTGTTCCGATCCCCAGACCACATGGGCGGCCAAAGACACCTGTTGAACCTCCAATATCCAGGAGGAACATCCAGTTCACGGGGCAAAATACCGACACCTCTTCTGACTCCCGGCATGAACAGACGACGTGGTGCAACAGCTTGCAGCAGACAGTACTTCCTATCACATTACGAAAAAAAAAAAACAAAAAAAACAATTATTAGATTAAAATGTGTATGAGTGGTTTTTGTCCTGCTTGTATGTAAAGTGCACCTTTCATGTAATGCCTCCAGAGCCCAGACGATATGATGTATGGATACCCTGGACACTTGAGAGTTCGGGTGCTGGGAACTGAACTAGTTCTTCTTAGCTGCCGAGCCATCTCTTCCAGCCATAAACTCTGTTTTTAAAAGTTAGGGAGGCTTTAGAAATGAATTGTTTTCAACCTAAATTTCTGTGCCTCACTTTTTGTCAAATTTTCTTTATTACTGAATCAAATCGACATTAGATAAAAGTGGTTCGAAATGTTTAAAACAATTACTTCATCCCTTTCGTTTGGGAGTCAATGTGGTTAAATATCATAAGCTGTTGTGCCGAGCTTTTAATTCCATTACTACATACTTTAACATGAACCGGTACAGCAGAAACTGTTTTTTTTTTTTTTTTGTTTTTTTGGTTTTTCGGACCGGGTCTCCCTGTAGCCCAAGCGTCCTGGAACTCAACCTTCTGTAGACCAGGCTGGCCTTGAACCCAAAGACGCTGCCTCTGCCTCCCAGTGCTGGATTAAAGGCTTGGCTACCACACCCGGCCCAGAAAACATTATATATATATGATATATATATATCATATATATATATATATATATATATATATGATAGAGACATATACATATAACTTATTTCTAGGGCTTAGCCTGGAAGTTTATGATTGTTTCATTTGAATTACCCTACAATTAGGCAAGCTATTTTTATATTTTATCAACTTTCCAATTAAAGAAATCCACAGACATTTTTGTGGTATTTAAAAAAGAGATACTTCCTGTGTCTAGCTGAGTTGGTTGATTTCTTTTTTTTTTTTAGTGTGGCTTGCTGAGAAGTATTAACTACATTTTTGCTCACCCATATAATAAGATTTATTATAATTTTTTGTCTAGTTAGGGAATATGGAAGAGGACTGAGGTTTTCTGGCCACCCCATTTTTATAAAATGATGTATACATTATCCTTACAAGCCATGGTGTGTTTGGGTCATAACAGTGAAATTTATTAAAACTTTTTGGGAACTTATATACAGTTAGAGGAGGAGGAGGTGTTTGCTCTTAGTCTATTCCCTTGTGTTTGGAAAGGTTGGCTTATCAAAACATTTAAAGGGATGTTATACAACATTTAATGATGTATCCTGATGAAGAGCTTGCTTTAACTGTTAAAGAGTGGGCTCATAGAAGAGATTTTAGAAGTATTCTCAGTAGTAATATGAAAAAGAGGTAATTTGAAGTATGTATGTATATAATTTTGAGTATATACATTTCACTATTTCCTTAATACCTGGGCTTTGCTTTTTGAGCTGGTACAGTAGCCAAAAGAATGTACACATGAGTCAAGGCCATCTGTGTGTACCAGATGACAGGTCTGTTTATAAGAGTTAGTAAAATGGTACTGATACTTTACTTTTTTTTACCTTAGATTTCCCTGGAGCCAAACAGCTGTATAAATAAAAGATTTGCTGTATTGCTCTAAAGAAGTGTTGAGTCTGCCTATTAGTATGATGTTAGGAACCAGAGGTGCAGGATTCATTTCCAAGCATTGTGCACTCATTTCAAGAGTTTGACATTGGAGTAGATCACAGTATAATGCCTTATTATTACTCTGAGTCATGTTTCTTCCAAAATAAAGCCACTAACAAAAGGAGGGCCATCACGATGGGTTAGTAGGCTTGCTGCCAAGCCTGACAACCTAAGTTCAGTCCCCAGGACCTACATGGTGAAAGGAGAGAACCAGCTTCTACAAGTTGTCCTCTAAACCTCTACACATAAGTGTACACACACGAAATAAATAAATGTAATTTAAAAAAAGATAATAATGAAGCTGGCATTGTGTTGCACCCCTATAATCCCAGCATTAGGAGACCAAGGCAGGAGGACCATACTTTGAGGCCATTCTAGGTTACATTGCAAGGCCCTATCTCCAAAAAATTAAAATAATTAATAATTTCAAAGATTTTGGATATTGCTGTACCAGTGACTTCATGAACACTGTTCCTGTTAGTCATTACAGAAATATACAATAATCCTATTGAAATTCATGCTTCTCCCTTTCAAATAATTTTTTAAAAAGATTTTTGGTATTTATTTATTTTATGTGTATGAGTGTTATGCCTGCATGTATGTAAGTACACCTGGGTTGTTCAGTGCCCAAGAAGGCCAGAAGAGGATGTCATACCCCCTGGAGTTATAGACAGTTGTTAGCTGCCATGTGGGTGCTGGGATTCAAACCCAGGTCCTCTGCAAAAGCAGCCAAGGCTGACCCATCTCTCTAGCCCAAAGATTTATTTTTCTAATTTTGTGTGTGTGCATGGACATGTGAGTTCCCTCAGAGTCCAAAAGAGAGTATTGGTATCCCCTGGAGATGGGATTACTGGTGGTTGTGAGTTCCCCACATCCCTCCATGTTGTTGATGGGAATGCAATTCAGATTGTCTGCAAGAGCAGTGCATTCTCTTAACTACTGAACCATATCTCCAGCTCTCAGAACATCATTTGATGTTAAATTGGATATTAAAGTTGTTTTTTTTTTTTTTTTGCGTGGGGGTGTTGAGATAGTGTCTCCCTTAGTCCCCAACTGGGTGGGAGCCCTATGTAGCCAGGGCTGGCTTTGATACTCACAGAGGATCTGGATGCTTTCTATGCTTCTGAGTGCCACCACCTCAACTTAAACGTTGGTTCTTGGCCGCCTATTGTAGGTTTTGCGGTAATCGATAAGGCACGGGTCTTCTCTCCGCAAGAGCAGTCCGCCCCTCATTTAACCTGCTTAACCATTATGGTACGCCAATTCTTCCAATGCCCGCGCCTATTGAATTTTAAAAAAATATTTATTATTTATTTTTATGTGTATGAGTGTATTGCTTTGCATTTATATGTATGCACCTTAGTTCCTGCAATGCTGTGGTGGTTAGAAGAGGGTGTCGGAATTCCCCAGGAACTGGAGTTAAGGATGGTTTTAGCCACCAGTTCTGTGTTGGGATCTAAACCCAGGTCCTCTCCAAGAGCAGTCAGTGTTTCTTACCACTGAGCCTTCTCTCCCACGCCCATATATTATTTTTTTAAAGATTAATTGTTCGATTTGAACCGCATGCTTAGCAGTCTATATTGGGCAGCTAATTATTCTGATCCATTTTCAGCACTGGGCTGCAGCAGTAAGTCAGTAAGTAGGCTACCCTCCTTGAATTCTACTGACTTCCTCAAATCTAACACACAGCTAACTAACCATAGTAAGCCCAGGTTCACAATTGTTTAGTTCAGTGAGTATGCACTAAGGGCTTTAGGAACAGGATATGCAGAGCCCATATTACTTGGGACCAGCCTTGGCTCATATGCAGCTTAACTTTAATTTTTTTTGGGACAGTAAGAGAGAAAACAGGAAATTTTTTCCATTGGAGGAGATCTCAAAGGAAAGACTAGAAGATTAGTTAATGAATCGGGAGGTTGAGGCAGTAAGATCCAAGGAAGGACTAGACTTGGGGCCAGAGATTAGTAAAATGACTTAGAGAGGAGGAGCAGGAGTTTTGAGTTTGAGGCCAGCCGGGAGCTACATGCTCTCTTTTTTGCCACCACACCTGGTGGGAACCACTTTTTATAAAATAATTTTATTATTAGGGGCTGGAGAGATGGCCTAGTGATTAAGAGCACCGACTGCTCTTGCAGAGGACCCGGGTTCAATCCCCAGCACCCACATGGCGGCTGAGAACTGTCTTTAACTCCAGTTCCAGGGGAATCCGACACCCTCTTCTGACCTCCAAGGCATTGCACGACACGGGTGCACAAACCTACATGCAGACGGAACATTCATACACATACAAGAATAAATAAATAAAAATTTAAAAAATTATTATTTTTTCTATTTTTTATGTGTATGAGTGTACTGTCTGCATGTAGGTTGGTGAACCCGTGTTGTGCAATGCTGCAGACGTAAGAAGAGGGCGTTGGATTCCTCTGGAACTGGAGTTAAAGATGGTTCTTAGCTGCCATGTGGGTGCTAGGAATGGAACCCAGGTCCTCTGTAAGAACAGTTGGTGCTCTTAACCCCTGAGCCATCACTCCAGCCCCTTATTATTTTTTTTATGTGTATGAGTGTACTGTCTATGTGTAGGTTGGTGTACCCATGTCGCGCAATGCTGCGGAGGTCAGAAGAGGGTGTCGAATTCCCCTGGAACTGGAGTTAAAGACAGTTCTTAGCTGCCATGTGGGTGCTGGGAATCAAACCTGGGTCCTCTGCAAGAGCAGTCGGCACTCTTAACTGCTAGGCCATCTATTTTAGAAAACTGTAAAACAAGCTTGGAGTGGTGGTATATACCTTAAATCTCAGCCATCTCTCCAGCCCCAAGACACTTTCTTAAACAAAAACAACAAAATAAATAAATAGCAATAAAATGATTTAGCAGAATGGGTTGGTTAAATGTCTCTGAACTTACTGACTATACTATTCAGAAAGTAAAAAAATTAAATGAGAGGTTGCTTTTTAAAAATAATAAATATTTTAAAGTATTGTTTTATTATTACTATTTATGGTCATGCACATGTGTGCACATGGGGCTACCACAGCACACACGTGGAGGTCACAGGACAACTTTGTGGAGATCTTCAACCTTTATGTGGGTTCCAAGGATCATACTCAGGTCACTAGGCTTGGCTTTTGTGGCAAGCACTTTTACCTGAGGAACCATCTGGTCAGCACAAATTTCTGTTTGGTTATAATAAAATGAATCATCTTGATCATCATCTTGGTTCAGGGGGACAGGATCTTACTGTGCAGCCTCAGACTCACAGCAGTCTTTGTGTTTCAGCCCCTTGAGTAGTAAGGACTACTATGTGTGCACCACCATGCCCAGCTCCGTGTACAATGCAGAGATGTTAAGAACATTGGTGTAGTCACTCTTCCAAACCCTTTTCATCTTATAAAACTCATATTTTTAGTTCTTTCAGAAACCCTAGAAGTAGCATGTTTTAAGAATGACAGAAATGAAACCAACATGACAGGCCGTCAGTTTTTATTGAGTAAGATGAGAAGAGTCCTCAGGCACTCATACTTTCCCCAAGATTTGATTTGATAGATTGCAAGCTTTTTTTGAAGGGTTTTGCAGTCATTTCTCCCCTCCTCCCCAATCCCCCCCAGCCCAGTCTTAAACTAGCAACATTTATTGAACTGCTAACTGAAAATTGCCTACTTTGGGAATTTGTATTATTTTAGAGATTCATTGCCTTCCTTGTGATAGCCTTATGCATAGGAATTGAGTTTGATAAGGCATCAGTTACAGAATCTTGGCTGTGGATATAGTACTAGAGTTTGAGAAATTCCTTCTTAGTAAGGAAAAGGAAGTAGAGCACCCTAATCTTTTTTTTCCTTCTTCTTTTTAACTCTGTTCTATGTAATATTTTCCTGAGTGTTGTGACTAATTTCCTTAGTTGAAAAGAAAATCAACACCAAACACAGTATCAAAGCTTCTGTGTGTTTAAGTTAAACAATATCTAACAGTCCTGTACAGCAGATATTTTCAGATTTTTTTTTTGAAATAAGGTTTATTATTAAGGACTAGAGCCTGTTGAAGGAGCTACTTTAAGAAGTATAAGGTGGGGCTAGAGAGCCAGCTCAGTGGTTGAGAGTACTGGCTGCTCTTTCAGAGGACTCAGGTGTGGTCCCTAGCACCTGACATGGTGGCAAACAGTTGTCCATAATTCCTCTTCTAGGAGATCTGACGACCTCTTCTGACTTCTGCAGGCATTGAATGCACATGATGCACTTACATACATGTAGGCAGAACATTCATACACATAAAATAAAAATAAATAAATCTTTGGGGAAAAAATAAGTAGAAGATAAAATGTATTTAACCTCAAATCCCTTTTGGGGAAATATGGCTAAAGTGACAGTGTTACTGGAAGATCCTAAAGGGACTTAAAGAGACACAGACTCTATATATCTTTATGTTATGGGTCTTTTGTGTAAAGCTATTATCAAGTTCCTGTATGCTAAGAGCAGGTCTGTACAAATGTAGTATTGTATAATAGGGGTTAATCAAATACTTTACATGTAATGTTGAGGAATAATTGTTATGCCAGAACTTGTGGTCATCTTTTAATGCTGGGCTCGGTAGTGCAGGCCTTAGTTCCAGCACTCAGGACATTGAAGCAGAAGGATATGAATGTGAGATGGGCCTGGCTTACATGGAGAGACCTCTCTGCAAGGAATGAAACGGGCAAACAGACACACAGTGTTTGTTGATAAAGGATAAACAGCAATCATTCCCAGAAGATAAAAGAAATGCTGATGTCCATACTATATCTTTAGGTACTCTCAATTAAATCTGGGCCAGAGCTTGGGCATGTGACAAAATAAAGCTCCCTGAAGGAATATAATGACATTTCCAGTTGATCTTTGCTTTATTGTGAACCCAATTAAAATTGAAGAATTAACTTTCAGTTGTTAAGGTTAGAAAATTTCCGATTTTGGGGGGCTGGAGAGATGGCCTAGCGGTTAAGAGCGCTGACCGCTCTTGCAGAGGACCCGGGTTCGATCCCCAGCACCCACATGGCGGCCGAAAACCATCTGAAACTCCAATTCCAGGAGAACTCCAGTTCCAGGGGAATCTGAGACCCTCTTCTGACCTCCGCGGCATTGCACGACATGGGTGCACAGACCTGCATGCAGACAGTACATTCATACACATACAGAAATAAA
Organism: Rhizomys pruinosus; assembly: GCA_009823505.1. Classification (NCBI taxonomy): domain Eukaryota; kingdom Metazoa; phylum Chordata; class Mammalia; order Rodentia; family Spalacidae; genus Rhizomys; species Rhizomys pruinosus. Next base: position 2,328,506 of record VZQC01009253.1, on the reverse strand, counting down.
ATTAAAAAAAAAGAGAAAATTTCCGATTTCTGCATTAATTAATTAATTAATTAATTAATCTTTTTGAAACAGGGTCTCCCTGTAGCCCCAGCTGGCCTGGAACTCACTCTGTAGACCAGGCTGACCTTGAACTCAGAGATCCGCCTGCCTCTGCCTGCCGAATTAATTAATTAATTAATCTTTTTGAAACAGGGTCTCCCTGTAGCCCCAGCTGGCCTGGAACTCACTCTGTAGACCAGGCTGACCTTGAACTCAGAGATCCGCCTGCCTCTGCCTGCCGAGTGCTGGGATTAAAGGCATGTGCCACCACACCGGACTTTCTTTTTTTTCATCTTTTTAAAAATATTTTTGGTTATCACTTTTTTTTTTTTTTTTTAATTTATTTTCGGTATGTGTATCAATGTACTGTCTGCATGCGGGTCTGTGCACCCGTGTCGTGCAATGCCGCGGAGGTCAGAAGAGGGTCTCAGATTCCCCTGAAACTGGAGTTCTCCTGGAATTGGAGTTTCAGACGGCTCTCGGCCGACATGTGGGTGCTGGGGATCGAACCCGGGTCCTCTGTAAGAGCGGTCGGCGCTCTTAACCGCTAGGCCATCTCTCCAGCCCCGGTTATCACTTTTATTTTATGAGAGTGTTGCCTGCATAGATATAGGTACACTTGTGTTGTGCAATGCCCTTGGAGGTCAGAAGAAGGCGTCAGTTCCCCGGAACTGGAGTTACAGATGGTTGCTAGCTGCCATGTGGGTACTGATCAGTCTATCAATGTAGACTGATCTTTGATAAAAGGCTGTTACATAGTTCTTGTCTGTATCACTGAGGAAGAACAATTGCTGGTTTATATGAGAAACTCAGAGAATTATGTACCATAGGCAAATTCAATTCTCAGTGCCCAGGTGATGAACTGAACTGCTCTACAACTCCCAGCAAAAGTCATTGGTTTTTGTTTAGTGTCAAGGTTAGAGGAAAAATAGTAGTGGATTAACTAAGACAACAAAGTATATCTAAAGCTGTAGAATACTGGACCTTAAGGACAGCCTAAAGAATTTGGCTTTGTGTAAGATAACATAATCTAGAGGGGCTAGATTATGTAGAGAGACCCTGTCTCAAAAAGACCCCCCCCAAAAAAAAGGATGAAAAAAAGATAATGTAATCTGCCTGTAAAATATAAGCTTACATTGTTTTGAAATGTTATTCATTAGGTGTGGTGATGCATGCCTGTAGTCTCAGTTTTCAAAAGACTGAGGCATGAGTTTGAGACTAGTTTGAGCTACATTGAGTACTAAGCCAAACACAGTTGCATAGCAAGACCTTGTGTCAGAAAACAAATCAAATACAGGAAGATGTTATCCAACTTAATCATATGTCCTCTTGTTCTTTGGCTACTTTATCATCATCTAATTATTACTTTTTCCTTTGTAGAGCTTAAGAAGCCACCCTTGGCTCCCAAGCCAAAGTTTGTGGTGGTGAGTAATAAGCCAGCTCCCCCTCCTATTGCACCTAAACCAGACACCGTGAATGCTAGTGCTTCTCAGCTAACAAAGAAAACCAAACCAACAATTGCACCAAAACCAAAAGTCCTGACAGACTTAGTTATTCCAGACATTCAGCAGTCACCAAGGAAAATCACCATAAACCTGGAGGAACATGAACTGGAATTACCTGACAGCACTGACAAGTTTAATTGCAAAAATGTTGGGGATCCACACAGTGATTATATTTTACCAACAAGCTCCTACAGTTCTGAATGTATTCATAAGCCTGGGAATACAGAGAATCTATGTGTAAAGCAACTTGTTTTAGAGCCTTTGGGAGTGAAAGAAAATTTAGAAAACAATAAAAATGATGAGTCCTCTTTAACTACAAAAAGTAGGAGTAAATTAGAGTCAAATGGTGAAAAGTGCAGGAGCCAGAGTAGAGTAATTTTAAAGGCAAGCTTGCTAGAAGAAAAGCTCAAAGAGGTTTTAACACAACAAACATTACCTTGTACCCCAAGGAAGCACAAATCCCCAGAAAACTCAGAAGTGAATGATGACTACAATTCCAACAGACAGTTCACAATTGAATTTGGAGGTTTGTTACCTTGCATGACCAACTTTGAAAAAGTTCCTCCTCATCACACCTCCCTCTTACAGCTTCCTAAGGATGAATCTCAAAATCTCAAGACTTGTCAGGATGACAGTGAAAAAAGCAACAGTGACTTCCATTCATGTGAACTAGATGGCAAAAGAGAGACCTTGCTGCCTCCAGATGGAATTAGTAAGAAGACAGAAGTTGAAGATCTTGGGCCTTTAGAAATTAACTTATTACCTCATACCTCAAGATTTCCAACTCCCAAACCCAGAAAGACTCGCACTGCCCGTCTACTTCGCCAAAAGTATATAGATACTCCTAGTGAAAGTACTGAAGAACCAGAGACTTCAGACAATAGCTCTGCTTGTCTTACTGATGAGAGTTTGAAAAACAATAAAGTCAGTGTTGTTCATCAGAATGACCAGGAACAAGTGAACAAAGCAAAACCAAGAGAGTTGAACAGTGACAGAGAAGACTCAGGCCATTCCCAGAAAGCTGTATGTCATGAAACATCATCCTTCGAAGAAATGGCACCTTCTTTAGATACAGACTCTAATTTGAGTTCTGACAGCACGACAGAAGATGGTTCTAGTACATTACCTGCTGTGGGCAAAGGGACCAGCCTTATAAGATGCAGTGCTCAGGCTTTGAGCCTGCCTAAGCAGGTCAAGTTAACTTGCAACACACATCTGCCAACTACTGGAAATCTAGGATCGTCAGTGCCACAAATGCAAAAGGAATCTTCCTCAAAAATTGTCCCCAAAAAACCTCAAAGACACAGCTTGCCTGCTTCAGGACTGCTTAAAAAAGCTGCTTCTGATGAACTTGTGGAAAAAAAAATGTATTCTTCAAGTGAAGAAAAAAATTCAGAGCAGGGTCTAAAAAGAAATCACCTTCAACATATGTGTCCCCCAAATCATGGAATAACACCATCATCCTTTGATATGCCCAAACCAATTTCAGAAAAACCAGTATGGAAATTACCTCATCCTATTTTACCCTTTTTAGGGAACCCAGAATCCTTGAAGTGTATCACTTTATCCTCAAATAATGAGCCTCCTGTTGGCCTAACCAAGCCAAGAGCAAAATCATTATCTGCTGTGGATATGGACAGGTGCAATAAGCCTTGCAAAGAGCCTCCTAAGAAAACCTCTTTTAAAAAGTTGCTTAATGTAAAACTGTCCATTGGTTTCATGAAGAGTGACTTTCAGAAATTTAGGTCAAAAAGTAGCCAGCATGGAGATGTCACCACAGGACATCTGTTCAGTAGAGGACAGAAAGGGCTTGAAAGTGATTGGCATGGTTTGGTGATAGGAGAAAAGAAAGGTAAACCCATCAAGGCATATTCTGCAGATAACTGCAGCCTGGAATCGCAGAAGATGAACAAGTCTTGGGGACATACCAGCGCAGCTAATGATCAGAGAGCTGAGTCTTTGGATGACCAGATGCTCTCCAGAGATTCATCCTCTCAGGTGCCCTGCAAGTCTATTACAACTGACCATGCACCAGAGTATGAAAATGTACGCCATTATGAGGAGATACCAGAGTATGAGAATTTGCCATTTATTATGACTGGAGGGAAAACTCCAGAGTTGGAATGTCAGAATTCCAGCAGTGTGGAGGATTCTGATGCAAATGTTTATGAGGTAGAAGAGCCCTGTGAAGCTCCAGATGGGCAGCTGCAACTTGAACCTAGACATCAGTGTTACAGGTAAGATACGGGTGCCAGATAGACCTGTGGTTTTTGCATGCATCAATATAGTGAACCTTCAACAACTCTGTGATATAAGAATGTAGAGAGGAAAATCACTTAGCGAGGAACTGATTTAGGAAGGGTAGATGAGACTAGGTCTATGTGCAGCCTCATTTTGTCGTAGAGTGGGAATGGGTATTTGCATTGCAAGCTTGTGGTACTTATTTTTGTAGCCTATTCTAAGAATTTAAATAGTGGCAATACAGCTGCTACAAAGAAGGCCTTAGAGCAAAGGTCCCAGGGCTTCTCCCGTCTACCACCTTAGAACCTTAGGCAGTAAACTGATTAATTCAGTGAAGTTTATTTTCCAGTATAGGAAATCTGAAGTTATTAAATTCATGCGTTGGGCTGGAGAGATGGCCTAGCGGTTAAGAGCGCCGACTGGACTGCTCTTGTAGAGGGCCCGGGTTCGATCCCCAGCACCCACATGGCAGCTGAAAACCGTCTGTGACTCCAGTTCCAGGAGAACTCCAGTTCCAGGGGAGTCCGACACCCTCTTCTGACCTCCGCGGCATTGCACGACACGGGTGCACAGACCTGCATGCAGACAGTACATTCATACACATAAATAAAAATAAAAAAAAAATTAAATTCATGCGTTTACATATGGTGCCATTGTCAGGTGAAAATTCTGTATTTCAGAGATCATCACTCTTTAAGGATAATTTATTTTACTTGTTGAAGGCTAATTGCTGACCTTAGGAAACTATAGGGGGAATTCAGGAAGTATAATTAGTCTTCTTTCTCCCATTTGAATATACACTTCCCACATTTGGGAATCCCTCCTCAGTCCTGTCTGGTGGTATAAAGTTTCTTTGGTAAACACTTCTTGCTCTCAACTGCTGGTTTTCCTGTGATATCCTTTCTCTCTGTGTCTCAGTCTCTGAGGGTATTGGCGTATATCACGTTATTTATTCAGCTTTTTAAAAAAGTATTTACTAATCTTTGACAACTTCATATGTGTCTATTTTGGTCAGTTTTTACCACCCATCACCCTCTCATCCTCTCCATGTCCATTAAAATTTTTCTCCTTTCCCATAAGTCTCCCTCTTATTTTCAAGTCTTTTTTGTTAATTCTGGTTGCGTATGAGCATGAGTGGATAGTGGTTTACTGGACATGGATACATTAACAGTGGTTACACAACTAAAGAAACAGCATTCAGTTTTAAGCTTCCCAAAGAGTTCTAGTCCTATCTTTTTATCCTGTGTCAGGCCGGTCAAGGGATGCAAGGTCTGTAGATCTGGTCTGGGAATAGGGGAGAATGAATGAAAGAAGCAAAGGAAATGAACATGGAGCTGCTTCCTTCTCACTCCATGGTCAGTCACAGATGGAGGATTTGCACTATGCTTGCAATATTTCTTTGTATTTAACAACAACAACAACAACAATGAAGCCTCACAGACTCCTTTTGAAGTCTTCAGATCATTCTTAGGTTGCAAACATAAAAACTTTGAGTACTCAAGTCTTAAAATGTGCCTTGTAGAAATGCTAACATCCCTAGCTCATAGAGGGATCTCTAAAAGGGGGCACATTAGTGGGTGAAATAAATAAACTATCAAGCCAAGCCAGTTGGTACATCAAATAAAACAGATTATTTTGAGTTACTTTAATTTTCAGATGCTCTCTTGGTGTTTTTCTTATCATTGTTGTTACCTTTTTTTTTTTTTTTTTTTTTTTTTTCTCTCTTTGTACCTATAAAAGACTCAGTTCCCTGAACCAATCTTTCTCACAGCTGATCTCATTCTGTTTTTATTTTTATTCCTCAGTGTTAGTGTCTGGGGAAAAGCCTCTTTTTAGCATAAATATTTTGACAGAATTAGAGTTAAATATCCAACTATTTAGAAAAATTGTCTTTTTTCATTTGTGTGTTCTATCCATGAAGCAATTTTATTGACTTTGTTTGTGCGTGTTTGGTTAACTTTTTTTGTTGTTGTTGTTTTATTTTTACTCAGTATTTTGACCAGGCTGGCCTGGAACTCAGACCTGCCTCTGCCTCCAGGTGCTGGGATTAAAGACATGAACCACCACACCTGGCTTATTGGTATTTTTAATGTGCTTTTACATATTATTTGCAGGTATCTGCATGACTTGTGTAATGAATTAGGGTAGTTTCTTCAAGGTATACTGCTGTCCTTGGCTATGATAAATTTTTTTTGAAGTGGAATGCTTGACCCCTAGGGTTTGTTCCATGTTGGTTCTCAGATTTTAATCCCCAGGGTTTGTACTATCTTCCATAAGGGCTTTTTCACTTCTGGAACTTGCTATTTGTCTGTTCTGCTGGCTTGAAGAGAACCAGATTTGTAGGGGTTAATGTACACATCCAGCCAGTGCAGCTGCTCAGACATTCATAAGGAGGGCCATTCTAGAGGCCCTAGGAAACCAAGGGTGGTGGTGGGCAGGATGCAAGTTGTCAAGTAGGACAGCCTGGAGAAGAGTGGATGACTTCTCCTTTTGAAATTATCCATCCACAGAGAGTGTTGTCTAGGCTTAGAGCAGGGAGTCTTCAGCAGGCTTTGGACCACCTGAGATGGACGCGATGAGCTCAAAGCCTTCAGAGTGAGACTCACAGTATTTCCTGAGAGTTTGTACTTCTTGCAAGCAGTGACTAGGCAGCTAAAGCAAAATGCAGGTCCTCATGAGACAGACTCCTGGACATACTAAAATAAGGAAAATGAGATACTGAGAGGAGAGCTGAGAGGATTCAAGTCCTGAGTGGTAACTCTGTTTGCTGCAGATGTAGTCGTATGCCTTGGAGTAATTAATTCAGAATCTAGGATCCTGGCTGAGCATGTAGCTAAGTGGTCAAGGACTTGTCTAGCATGGTAAGATTTTCTTTGGGAGTCTGCACTTAGGAGAGCGCTTAGCAGTGTCTCAGCCCTCAGGGAAGGGAGTCTAGGTCTTCTCTAAGGCACTGGGTAGGGTGTCACTAGTTTTGGAGTCTGTGTTTAGCATCCAAAGACTCAAAGTAAATCTATTTGGCAGACTTGGGGGTATCCCATGTGGTCACTTTCTTTAGTGTAAAGTTTCATAAATCTGAACATTTTCAAATATATGACAACATTTTTCATTTATCAGGAAACAAATGGTAGACAGTCCCAGATTCTGAATAGGGTACCCCCAAGTTTCTTGACAATTATGACTCAGTGTTTCCCCCGAATAAACAGTGATGAAGATAAAAGTAAAGTTATTTAGCCCCCAAAGCATATTAAGTGTTAGTGTCTAGGCCCTCCCCTCCCTGTTCCAAGTGAACTTCCTTGGCTTTCTGTGTGATCCTCTGAGATGCAAGCTGGGGCTGAGGTTGGAGAGCTGGTGAGGGTAGGCCTGAGCACCTGGGATCTCTGAGGAGCAAATCCTCTTGGCCAACTCAGCAGAGTTTGTAGTGAGATGACTAATGAAGAATGAGGAAATTGGGGGGCTGGGTTTGCTGTAAGAGAAACTGTTAAAGCACTGGGAATGATAAAGAGGGAAGGGTGGAGTGGTCAGAGTTTAATAAGCAAAGGATTTCTTTACTTCCTTTTCTTTGATAATGTCTATCCCTTCCCTCTTTACTCCCATTTTCCTTTGGTAAACTAACTTCTTGGTGGTGCTTTTCTGACCCCTGGCAGTAGTCAGTAGAAACTGGAGAGAGGAAGGGGCTAGAAAGAGGCACTGGGAAGGGTGAATACCCAGATTTGAAGGAAGGTGGACGTCTATAGACCTAAGCCTGTGGTGTTCCCAGAAAGTCACCCTTTGCTCACAGCCCTTGGGTCTCAAAAGTGGTTTGTGAATTACTGTGGAATATCCTAGTATGTTTTGTTTATTCTAGTGCAATTTTGTTTGTTTTTTGAAACAGGGTCTCACTGTGGGCTCTGGCTACCTGGAACTCATTATGTAGAACTGACTAGCCCTGAACTCACAGAGATCCTGCCTCTGCTCCTAGAGTTCTGGGATTAGGGGTGTGCACTACCATGCCTGGCCTTGGGGCAGTTTTTTTTTTTTTTTTTTTTTTTTTGTTTTTTTTTTTTTGAGACTGGGTCTCCTAGTCCAGGCTTCTCTGGAACTGTGTGTAGCCCAGGTTGATCTCAAACTGCCCTTCCTTGCAACCTTCCTGCCCCAGTTTTCTGCCCTCCCTGCTGAGTGGTGGGATGCTGGGATCATAGGCATGGGTCAGTTTGCAGGGCAGGGATAAGATCTCTTTCCCCATATGTTTCAGACATCAGAAAACTGAAACAATCAGCAGGTATGCCTTTTTATTTCACTGAGTACAGATGATGATGATTGTCCGATCACTTCTACTTTTACTCAGGAAGCTTGATGCATAAAGAAGTTCATAGAATTCAGGCCATTAATGTTACTCAACTATAGAATAATCAGCAAAATAATAGTATGTAACTATTCAAATTTTCTTTTGGAAACTGAGGCAGATTTCTTGATTCTGTAAAGATGAAAACTTTCTCTGGAAACATTCCAGATTTTTCTTATGATGTGTTGCTTTGTTCTTAACTACTTAAAAAAAAATGTGACAATAGGGTTTTTCTAGGTAAGCCAGCAAACTCATAAGTTTACCTTTTCTGTAGATCTTAACCATGTATCAAGCAGTGTGTATTCAAAGGTGAGATGGGTGTTTACTGGAAGGACCTGCCCAGTGAGGCAATAGATAATCACAACACAAGATAATTCTATTGAAAGTTGTATGGCCTAGCTAGGGTATTGAAGATACCCTTGGGCTGGGGTGCAGCTCTGTGGTGCTTGCCTAACATGCATGAGATCTTAGTTAGGTTCAGTCCTCAGTGCTACAAGAAAACAAGTCAGACTTACAAATGTGGTGACATCTGAGGCTTTTAAAGTGGACAAGATCAGACTTGGCATTCAAGAGGCATTTTTCTTTTTAACTGTGGAAAAGGCATGTTAGTGGTACTCTAGGGGGAGAAGCCTGGTTGCAGACTGAGACAGAACTAGGATTAGAAATGGAGACTGTCATTCCTTGAAACTATGCCCTGGAATCCCTATCTCTTAACAGGTTTGCATTTATCTTTTAATCTTCAAGAAACAGAATTCAAAATAAAGCTAATAGACCTCAGAATAGTTTCTTTTTCTTTTTTAGAATAGTTTCTTTTTCTTTTTTTTAATTATTATTTTTGTATGTGTATGAATATACTGTCTGCATGTAGGTTTGTGCACCTGTGTCGTGCAATGCCGCGGAGGTCAGAAGAGGGTCTCGGATTCCCCTGGAACTGGAGTTCTCCAGGAATTGGAGTTACAGATGGTTCTCAGCCACCATGTGGATGCTGGGGATCGAACCCGGGTCCTCTGCAAGAGCAGTCGGTGCTCTTAACCGCTAGGCTATCTCTCTAGCCCTAAGATTTGGNTTTTTTAGAATAGTTTCTTTTTCTTTTTTTTAATTATTATTTTTGTATGTGTATGAATATACTGTCTGCATGTAGGTTTGTGCACCTGTGTCGTGCAATGCCGCGGAGGTCAGAAGAGGGTCTCGGATTCCCCTGGAACTGGAGTTCTCCTGGAATTGGAGTTATAGATGGTTCTTAGCCGCCATGTGGATGCGGGGGGATCGAGCCTGGGTCCTCTGCAAGAGCAGTCAGTGCTCTTAACCACTAGGCTATCTCTCCAGCCCCTAGAATAGTTTCTTTTTCATTAATCTATATAACTTCATTACTGATGAAAATTAAATACCAAGTTTTTAATCTTGTATGTTGTTTCTCTCCATGTTAAACATGGAACTAGGCTTAATACGCTGCTCAGTGGTTCTGTGTGTTGTGTCACATCAGCTGTACAATAAAGAACAGATGTGGCCGTGCAGAAATCTGGTCGTGTTTACCATCTGGCTGTATCGTTGGATTTTCATATTATGATTAAAGGATAAATTAATAGCACTAATGAGCAATTTCTATGTTTTCATAGCACAGATAAGCTTCTGCGGTGCTGGAAGATTGGGGTTGGGACAAATCATGTCTCAACAGCAGCCCTTTCCTGTCAGTTATTTTTGGCATCAGCACAGGAAATATCAAAAATCTGTATGGTTCTTTAACTTTGTGTTTCTTATGCTGGAATCCTAGTCATACAGTTTTGGCAAATCTGTTTGTTTACACACTTACCCTGTGTTTAACACTGGCTGGAAGCATTGAGTCTAATTTTTTCTCAATAAAGCTTTTCTTTTTTTCCTTTTAAATATACATTAGACAGTCACTGCGTGGTGGCTCATGCCTTTAATCCCAGCACTCGGGAGGCAGAAGCAGGCAGATCTCTGTGAGTTCAAGGCTAGCCTGGTCTACATAGTGAGCTCCAGGCCAGCTGGGACTAAAGGGAGTCCGTGTCTCAAAAATACAAGGGGCATCTGCCCTTTTCCCAGAAATTCACTTTGAGACTTCCCCAGGAAAGTCCAGTTTGTAAGGTAGCCTCTGTTTTACTGAAGTTATTCTACTTGTATGAAACTGATTCTTTAGTAGGTTAGCATCCTGAGGAGGAAAATGTTACTTGGGAAAGGAACAGGATGAAGAGGTGGGAAGGTGAACTTCCTCTGGAATGATCCCCAGGTGGTTCAGGGGAATTCTAAACTCAGGCTCCTGTTTGTGCCCAAGGGAATGAGTAAGTAATGCCTGTGCTTGTAGAGGGTGTTTGTAAGCTTTGCACGTTCTTCCAGACGGTCCTTCACATCTGTCATCCTTTCCTGGAGTTACAGGGATTAATTTTATTTAGAGGAAGCCTCTTTGGATTGAAAAAGTAAAATGTTTATATTAGCCTATTTATTTTAATGCCTTTTTTTGGTGGAGGGTACAGTTGAGCAAGGTCTTGCTATGTAGCCCTAGATAGCCTGGTACTCAATTATGGTAGCCCAGATTGTCCTTAAACTTGTAGCAATCTTCCTGCCTTGGCCTCCCCTGTACTGAGATTATAGGTGTGCTCTACAAACCTGGGTTTAATCAATTTTAAAACTAGGGCTGGGGAACTCAGTTGATCAAGTGTTTGCCCTGGGTTCAATCCTTAGCATTATATAAAACCAAAGTATCATGGCACATAGCTCTAATTCTAGAACTCTTTGAGGTTGAGGCAGGGGAGATTAGAAGTTTAAGGTCATCCTTAGCTACATAACAAGTTTCAGGCTAGTCTAGGCTATACAACACTCAATTTTTTTTTTTTTTAATTGAGGTTAGAGTGATGGCCCAGTGGTTAGGAACACTTGCTACTCTTTTTTTGTGGTGTTTTTGAGACAAGGTCTCCCAGTAGCCCCAGCTGGCCTGGAACTCACTCTGTAGACCAGGCTGGCCTTGAACTCACAAAGATCCGCCTGACTCTGCCTCCCAAGTGCTAGGATTAAAGGCGTGTGCCACCACGCCTGGCTTAGGTTTTTTTTTTTTTTTTTTTTTTTTTTTTTTTTTGGCGTGTTTTTTCTTTATCTCACCATAAGTCTGAACCATACAATATCAAGGATTAAAAATACTCTTCATATCAAACAGCTTGGATTTAATGTAACATTGCTATTAACATTGCTGATATACCAAGCATTATGGGCTCTTGCATTTATTACTTAGTCCTTATTATTCTGTACGGTAGATTATTTTGTTTTGTTTGAGACAGGGTCTCCCGGTAGTCCCACCTAGCCTGGAACTCACTATGTAGACCATACTGACCTCTATCTCACTGAGCTCCACCTGCTTCTGCCTTTGCTTCTTCTGGGACTAAAGGTGTGCACCACCACACCCAGCTCCTTATGAGGTTAAACAACTTGCCAAGGACATACAGCTAGCACATTGATAAACCAAGTATTGAACCAAGAGTTCAGATTCTGAGACATATTGACTTAAATCAGAGCATCTTCATGGTATTTTTTGCTGTTAACCATAGTTTTTATATTATTTTATTATGCTTAATATATGGAAAAACTATTAACATCCCAAATCTATTCCTAATATATTGGGAAAACAAGATTCCTGCAGCAATGTGAAAAGACATTAATAATTATTGCCAGAGGGCCCAGCATTTTCATGCAAGAACTCAGTGATTGCTTTTATGGTGAGGCAATAGGTGTTTCAAATTTTGGAAAATGAGTTATATCACGTTTTCATTTGATTCATGTAGTGGTGACCACTGCTCAAAGCCAGTTGAATGTAGTTTCTGTCACTCACTAGTTGAGTGTGGCCATTTTGGACATGGAAAGAATTATGCATGGTTCACATTTGTCCATTACATGAGAGTTGCTTTTTTAGTCTGTTATTTTCTGTTCCTCATTTCATACTGTCAAGTATTTTTTGACCTCTAAAATTATCTAATTTAATAAAATTACTTACTTTTTTTTTTTTTTTTTTTTTTTTTTTTTTTGGTCCTTTTCGAGACAGGGTCTCCCTATAGCCCCAGCTGTCCTGGAACTCACTCTGTACACCAGCTTGGCCTTGACTCACAAAGATCCACTCTGCCTCTGCCTCCCAATACTAGGATTAAAGGCATGAGCCACCATGCCCGGCTGTAAAATTACTTACTTTTTTTTTTTGTTTTTTCGAGACAGGGTCTCCCTGTAGCCCCAGCTGTCCTGGAACTCTCTCTCTAGACCAGGCTGGCCTTGAACTCACAAAGATCCACCTGCCTCTGCCTCCCAAGTGCTAGGATTAAAGGCGTGCACCACCACGCCCAGCTCAAAATTACTTACTTTTTATAGATTCTGCAAAGTAAATAATTTTGTAAAGCTAAAATGCCTTGTATAATAAGATGATAACACCATTGGGCATGGTGGTGCACGCCTTTAATCCCAGCACAATGGGAGGCAGAGGCAGGCAGATCTCTGTGAGTTCAAGGCCAGTCTGGTCTACAGAGGGAGCTCCAGGCCAGCTGGGACTAAAGGGAGACCCTGTCTCAAAAAGACCAAAAAAAAAAAAAAAACAAAACGATAACCCTTGACTTTTTTTTTTTTGAGGCAAAGTCTCATTATGTAGACCAGACTGGCCTCAAATTTGTGATATTCCTGCCTCAGCCTCCCAAGCACTGAGGTGATAGTCATATGCCACCATTCCTGTCTACCCGTAATATATTAGTGGAAAAATAGGTTTAAAGGAATGGTAGGGCTTTTCCTCCAAAGAGGCAGATGATTAATAGTAGGTGACTAAGCAAAGATTTCTTACCAGAAGTAGGCTTTCTGGAGACTTTGATTAATGAGAGTGTAAGTCCTGGACATGCTGGATGCAGGTGTGATTCTTCCAGGAAAGATGCAGGGAAGTTCCTAGATAGAGCTGCTAGTCTTGTTACCTCGGCTGCCAAAGTAGGTCAGTCACTAACCTCACCCTGCCAGAGGCTTCTGACTGGTGATACTTCATGACCTGCTTTTCTTTGTTTCCTTAACATATAAGAAATAGACTTAGGAAGTTAAATCAATATAATTGGTTTGGGGGTTGAGGGTGGTATCAGTCATCATAGATCTCTTTGTAACTTTTAATTTGGCACCTGCTCATCCTGCTTAGGCTCAAGTAACTAAATTTTGTCTCATTTTAAGGAAATAAATGCCACAAATCACATCTAAATTTTTTTTTTCTGCACATATCTTGCTTGAATACTTTTGCATTGTTTACATACATTAGTTACTGTGCTAGTTGCAACAGGTTTCTTTAAAGTAAGCTGGGTAGGGGCCGGAGAGATGGCCTAGTGGTTAAGAGCACTGACCGCTCTTGCAGAGGACCCGGGTTCGATCCCCAGCACCCACATGGCGGCCGAGAACCGTCTGAAACTCCAATTCCAGGAGAACTCCATTCCAGGGGAATCCGACACCCTCTTCTGACCTCCGCGGCATTGCATGGCATGGGTGCACAGACTTGTATGCAGACAGTACATTCATACACATACAGAAATAAATAAAATTAATAAAAAAAAATTAAAGTAAGCTGGGTAAAACTTTTACTTGGCAATACTGTTGGGCAGATTCCAGCATGAAATGCTCAAACTGTATTTTAGTTAAAATATACTGAATTCAATTTCATCTAAATTAAAGTTTAGCCAGAAATGGGAACATAGTTAGCCTGGCCTTCAAGAAGTTTCCTTACCAGATGATGTGTAAGTACAGGCTTGCAGTGTTTAGTCTACAGGTGTGGATTCACATGTATATATGTTTCACTGCCCTGGATCATTCACTTCTGGCCTCTCTGTTCCCACACACTTCATGTGTTAAGACCAGGTGGAAAAAGGACAGTGGTGAGCTGCTAGTCTGACACTGTTTGAAGGAGCCTGGTGAATTCCTGTGGCCTCAGTCTGCCAGCATTCATGGCTGGGTGCTGGAAGATTCCTGCCTGAAGATAGTTGGTTTCAAAGGCTTCTGATCCTCATGTAACTGTAGTGATGTTCTAACTGCTAGTGGGGATATTTTGGGGTGTTTTTCTTCCTTTAGTAGCTAATCAGGTACCTCAGAGACAGCTGGATTTTAGATTTTATTTGTTGGACTTTATGTAGTAACATATATGTATATAAATATATATATATATTTATAGTAAAATGTACTTTTTTTAACTTTCATTTTTTGAGACAAGGTCTTGCTGTGTAACTTGGAACTCTTTTTTTTTTTGGTCTTTTCGAAACAGGGTCTCCCTGTAGCCCCAGTTGTCCTGGAACTCACTCTGTAGACCAGGCTGGCCTTGAACTCACAAAGATCCGCCTGCCTCTGCCTCCCAAGTGCTAGGATTAAAGGCATGTGCCACCACACCCGGCTACCTGGAACTCTTTGTTTAGCTCTGACTGGTCTGGAACACTCTTATGTAGACCAAGCTAGCCTTGAACTCACAATAAGCTACTGTTCCTGGCTTTTTTAGTCTCATAGAAATTAACTTCTTAGTTAAATCAAGAAACAAATAATTACCTCCTGTTATGTGCCTTCTTTAAGAGGCATCTCTTGACCTTTGGAAATTGAGGGGCAAACAACCCAGAAGATAGAGATATAAAGCACAGTTCTGACTCTAAAGGAGTTTATAGTCTGGTCTATTGTTGTTCATGAAAATTTTTGTTGGTACAACTATAGATTCAAATCCAGCAAAGAAATAATAGAGAGAGTATCTAAACATACTTTGCCCTGCTCTCTTCAGTGATAGCATATTATTTATTTATTTATTTATTTATTTATTTATTTATTTCTGTATGTGTATGAATGTACTGTCTGCATGTAGGTTTGTGCACCCATGTCGTGCAATGCCGCGGAGGTCAGAAGAGGGTCTTGGATTCCCCTGGAACTGGAGTTCTCCTGGAATTGGAGTTACAGACAGTTCTTAGCTGCCATGTGGGTGCTGGGGATCGAGCCCGGGTCCTTTGCAAGAGCAGTCGGTGCTCTTAACCTAGGCCATCTCTCCAGCCCCAGTGATAGCATTTTATAAAACCATAGTAAAATATCACAACCAGACAGTAACATTGACCTAATTCACCAAGCTTTAGATTTCCCCAGATTCTGCTTCTTGCCTTTAAAACCCATGCCCACCTCCTTCTCACCTCTCCTCCCAATCCCCGGCAACTACTAACTCATTTAAAAAGTTTTGGTTTTTTCAGGAATGTTGTATAAAATGCAACCATGCAGGATATAGCCCTTGGGGATTAGCTATTTTCTTTCACTACAATTCTCTGTTAGGGCCATCCAGTTGTATGTATGAGTTCTTTTCCTTTCGTCACTGAGTAGTGGTCTAGTTAAATGATAGGCTATTTTTACTGTCCAGTTTTTGCAAATAAAGCTGTAATGAACATTTATTTGGGTTTAGGTTTTTTTGTTGATATATATTTTCATTCCCTAGGATAAATGCCTAAAAGCTCAATTGTGGGTTGTATAATAATTATACACTTAGTTTTGTAAGAAATTGTCAAACTTAAAAAAATTATTTATCATTATTATTTTGTGTATACAATGGGGGATGGGAAGTGTAGAGTGTGCATACATGCCACAGCCTGCATGTGGAGGTGAAAGGACAGCTTTGTGGAGATGATTCTCTCCTTCCACCTTTACATGAGTTTGGGAGATCAAACTCAGGTAATCATACTTGAGCAGTAAGTACTTTACTGTCATCTTGCCAGCCCAGAAATTATTGTATTTTCTAGAGCAGGGGTACCATTTTACTTTCCATGCAGCATTTCATGACTGGGGGTCTAGTGTCTAAGCATTCCTTGCAACAGTAGGTGTTTATCACTGCTTTTTAGTTAATAGATAGTGATATGAAGTAGTGTTATCCCATTGCTCTTTAATTGCATTTCCTTGGTGGTTACTGATTCTGAATGCCCTCATCATGCTAATCTGCCAACTGTATGTCTTTGGTGAAATCTGTATTTCTTTTCTTATTTATGTTCTTTTTTTGCTGTACTAGGAGTCAAACCCAGGCCCTTTCTTATATGAATAGGTACTGTACTACTGAGCTATAGCCTAAGCTCTCTCTTTCTCTTGCTTGTTTTCTACAGAGAATTCTTGTTTTATTTTATTTTATGTCTTTTTGAAATAGAGTCTCCTTGTAGTCCCAGCTGGCCTGGAACTCCTATGTAGACCACGCTGGCCTTGAACTCAGAGATCTGCCTGCCTCTGCCTCCCAAGTGCTGGGATTAAAGGCCTGTGCCATCACGCCTACGTCTTGCTTTTATTATTTGTATTCTTAGTATTTTGAGGAAGGGTTTCTTCAAGTAGCCCAGGCTGGCCTGGAACTCATCTTTCTTCCACTGCAGCCTCTAGAGTGTTTGGATTACAGGCATGCACCAGTATGCCCTGCTTGGTTTATTTTTATTTTATTTTATTTATTTTTTTTATTAATTTTATTTATTTCTGCATGTGTATGAATGTACTGTTTGCATGCAAGTCTGTGCACCCGTGTCATGCAACGCTGCGGAGGTCAGAAGAGGGTCTCGGATTCCCCTGGAACTGGAGTTCTCCCGGAATTGGAGTTTCAGACGGTTCTCGGCCGCCATGTGGGTGCTGGGGATCGAACCCGGGTCCTCTGTAAGAGTGGTCGGCGCTCTTAACCGCTAGGCCATCTCTCCAGCCCCTGGTTTATTTTTTAAAGAACTATCTTGTAGGGGCTGGAGAGATGGCCTAGCGGTTGAGAGCGCTGACCGCTCTTACAGAGGACCCGGGTTCGATCCCCAGCACCCACATGGCGGCTGAGAACCGTCTGAAACTCCAACTCCAGGAGAACTCCAGTTCCAGGGGAATCCGACACCCTCTTCTGACCTCCGCGGCATTGCACGACACGGGTGCACAAACCTACATGCAGACAGCACACTCATACACATACAAAAATAAATAAAATTAAATTAAAAATTATTATAAAAAAAAAAAAGAACTATCTTGTAATTAAATATCATGGCACCCCACTCCCTAGGGGGAAAAAAAAAATTAGCTCTGTAGATTTTGGTCTGGCACAGTCAGCCTTTCCAGTCTCATAATCTTGTTACCCACTTGTTGACTACTCTGTCCCCTTCACAGCTCTATTTCTTTGTCCAGTAGGCTTTTTATTCAGACATTATGTTTTAGCCTTCTTGACTTAACTCAGTGTTATCCTTTAGTGGATATTGTATGTTCTTTTTTTTTTTTTCTTTTCTTCCCCCCCCCCCCCCCCGCAAGGAGACAGGGTCTCCTTGTAGCCCCAGCTGGCCTGGAGTTCACTCTGTAGACCAGGCTGCCCTGGAACTCTCAGAGATCCGCCTGCCTCTGCCTCCTAAATGCTGATTAAAAGCGAGAGCCACCACACCTTTTTCTTTGTTTGTTTGTTTGTTCTTCCTTTCTTTTTTTTTTTTTTTTTTTTTTTTCAAGATAGGGTCTTATGTAGCCCAGGCTGGCCTTAAACTCACTAAGTACCAGAAGATGACTTTTAACTTTCGATTCTCTTCTATCTCCCAAGTGATATGACAGGCAGGGGCCACGAACCCTAGTTTTATGCAGTTATAGGGATTGAACCCAGGGGTTTTTGCCTGCTAGGCAAGCACTATCAACTGAACCACATCCCCAGCCCTTCCTCTTCTGATTGAGGAAAAGAAAGAAAAATATTCCTATGTACACCCTGTTGTGCTTTATCCAGTTTCAATTTTTCTTTTTCCTATTCCTGTGTTCAGTATTATCTGTTTGATCATCTGTCTCTTCTAGAATGTAGCCGACATGACTCCAATGTATTGTGTTACATTGCTTTATCACCAGTATGGAGAACTTGGCATATAGTAGGCATTTAGCAAATGTTTGAAATAATAAATAAGGCAATGCATTTTTGTATATTTTTGTCTTCACTCTTTCAATATTGTTTCTTTGTTTAATATAATAAAAATTAAAAAATATATATAATAATAATAATAATAATAGAGAGTGTTTGTTATATTTTTACTATATACAAAGCAGTGTTGGTACTCCCTTCCTAGGTCTTTTACAGTTACACACACAGTAACTCATCATTCTTTAGTGACTCTGTTAATCTCTCTCTCCACCCACAAATATATGAGAATAAACACTGTGAGAGATCACAAGTACCTTTGCACCCTTGGCCCCAGCAGATCCTGGCACAAACGAGATGATTACATCTGTACAAATAATGGTCAGGTTAAATATTGCTTTTACTTGTGTGAGGTCAGAATCTCAGATTCTAGCTGCATTTTGAGTAAACTAGTGTCCCACTGACAAGGCTTTCAGAATGCACAGGAAACAGCTGTTAATTTTGGAAAGCAATTTACTGATTGGGAGTCTTACTGTCTAAAACTACAACAACAAACCCAAGAGATTGGAGATTTAGTTTAGTGGTAAAGCGCTTGTCTAGCAAGTATAAGGCCCTGGGTTCGATCCCCAGCTCTGAGGGAGAAAACAGCTCCCCCCAACCCCTCACAACAACAAGAGTTACTGTTGTTTATAAAGAAAAGTTCATGGCTGGAGAGATATAGCCCTAGCGGTTAAGAGCACCAACATGCTCTTGCAGAGGACCCGGGTTCGATCGCCAGCACCCACATGGCAGCTGAGAACCAACTGTAACTCCAATTCCAGGAGAACTCCAGTTCCAGGGGAATCCAACACTTCTTCTGACCTCTCGGCATTACACGACACGGGTGCACAAACCTACATGCAGACAGTACATTTCATACACATACAAAAATAAATAAAAAATTTTTAAAAAATTAAAAAAAAAAAAAGTTCCTGAGCTACAGGGAGACCTTGTCTCGAAAAGACACAAAAAAAAAAAAAAAATAGTTCCTTGGAGAAGAGAAAATGAATTAAGAGGCTTTATGTGTGTCTGTCTTTATTAGTTTATAGCAAAGACATGAAGTATTGTAGAATTGGTTAAACAAATACTCTGTTCATCCAACCCTATTAGTTCTCTTTCCTGGAACTGTAGAACGAAGATATGTAGGTCTAAATAAATTTCCAACACTATCAAATGCCTTTTTTTATTTATTTATTATATTTTTCTCTCTTTGAGACAGTTCTCCTGTAACCCCAGCTGTCTTGGAACTCTCTAGGTAGACCCAGACTGGCCTCCAACTCACAAAATCTACCTGCCTCTGCCTCCCAAGCACTGAGATTAAAGGCATCGTGACAACCCACATCTCTGGAAATTTTTTAAAATTTTTATTTTCATTTTTTATATTTTAATATTATGAGTTTTTTCCGCACATATGTAAATATGTATGTTTTATGTAATATGCCCTCACACTTTAAAAAGCAAAAAGGTTTAAATTTTTTTTTTTTTTTTTATTTTTTTTTTTTTTTGGTCTCTTTGAGACAGGGTCTCCCTTTAGTCCTGCTGGCCTGGAGCTCACTGTGTAGACCAGGCTGGCCTTGAACTCAGAGATCTGCTGCCTCTGCCTCCTGAGTGCTAGGATAAGTTGTGTGCCCACCATGCCTGGTGTTTGTTAACTTTTTGTGCTCTCTAGATGAATGTGTTCTCTGCATACTCAGCTGAATTCTTGTCCTGATGAGTGCTTCTGCTGGCCACTCTGCTAAAACCTGCTGGGTGGATTCTGTAAATCAGATCACTGTCTGTGAATACTGGTGTAGGGTTTGTACATATCTTTACCATACTTATTACCTGATATTAAGGGTGAAAACATCCGTTTGAGGAATGCGTAAGGAATTTCTTATTTCTTCTTAGACTGAGATTTTAAAAAAAACGTGCCTGGGTGATTAGGAGAGTTCCTTTGGAGACCATCTACAGTCAGACAAGAAATGATTGTGTGGTATGCATATCAGCTGGGCTCTGATTATTATTGGTCATTATTTCACATTTATGAGGTATAACACATGGGAATATCTATCTCCAACCCATCTGTTTGACCTACTTTTGACTTTTTCTTCCCAATATATAAAAAAAAAAATGTTGTTAATAAGGAATGCTAAAAATAATTGAGATTAATAAACTTGGATGGGGAGAATGAGGATTTTTAAAAAATCCTTATGTATTAATTTAATTATAAATATATATAGAATTATTTTCAATATACATAAAAATAAATGTTCTCTTCATTGTTTTCTACTGGAGAAAGAATGTTATATTTTTTTATTTTTTTTTGATTGGTTATTTTTATCTTTAATTGAAAGTTCTAGCATAAATGGAAAATTTAGGAGGGGTCAAACACTGTCCCTAGGAGTCTGTTGTTTGAAGAACACAGAAAGAGGGGCTGACTTTGTTGTCTTCCTCCTCTGAGGTCTGTGCTCAGCTCAAAACCTGGCCTACCAGCAGCTTTGTAACTGGGGAGACACCATGTGCCATGTGCACAGATGGGTGAGTGTGCGGCTGCTGCTGCTGCTGATGATGATTTCATACCTTCTTCCTCTTCTATGTTCTGGTCTGTTAATGTGTTTTTCACTCAGCTCCCTTCCTTTGGTCCCTGGCTTATAGCAAGTAATCATTCTGATGCTCTTTCTGCTTTGGTGCAGTATGAGAAGCTACACTTAGAAAGAAGTACTTTCTGAACTGAAGTTCACTTTACCAGAGAAATCAACAGTTCTGTTGCATATGTGACACACGTTTGCTAAAGTCAGTAATGGGCCCTTTTCTGCTTGGGTCACTCCTAAAGGTGGTTATTAGTAAAATGTGCTTGACAAATAGTGGAATATCTCTCAATGAGTCACCATTTGATGGTAGTGACTAAAATTCATTTAGAAACTGGAGTCAGTATAGTTGGGAGTTTTGGGATATTACTATACAAGCCTTAAGCTACCAAGAAGCAGCAGCAACATTAAACATGGAAGCCCTAGAGTTATGTGCTCTAAAGTAGTAGCTCACATGACTTCAGTGTAGGAAGGAGCTCTTTACTCAGACATTTAATTAAGCTGCTGATGAACTGTTTCATATGACTGGCAATACAGAAGCTTCCATCTGATGTAATGTGTATATAGTTCTGTATTTTAAATGTCTGTAGCAATCTCTCTTTTTTCCTTAATGTTATAGAAAACACTATATAGGAGAGGAAAAAAGGACAGGCAAACTAGTTACTTTTGTTCATTTAACTCACGGAGCCCTGTTAGGTCTCATTTTATAAATGAGAACACTGAGACAGATAAGTTAAACACTTGATTCTATTAAACTAGTAAGTACAGAGCTAAGATTCACATGCAAGGAGTTTTGGTCCAAAGCAGACACAGCTATTGTACAGGCCAGCAAAGCTTTTCCTTAAAGTGCCAAATGAGAAACATTTTCTACTTTGCAGGCCATAACTTTCTGCTTGCAGCTATCCAACTTTACCAATGCAGTGCAAAAGCAGCCACAGACAGTACAAAAAAGGGGTGGGCGTGGCAGATTTGTGTTCCAATAAAATGGTTTGTGGCCATATANATTGAAGTTTCAGACGGTTCTCGGCCGCCATGTGGGTGCTGGGGATCGAACCCAGGTCCTCTGTAAGAGCGGTCGGTGCTCTTAACCGCTAGGCCATCTCTCCAGCCCCCATTATTATTATTATTTTTTTTTTTTTTCAAGATAGGGTCTTATGTAGCCCAGGCTGGCCTTAAACTCACTAAGTACCAGAAGATGACTTTTAACTTTCGATTCTCTTCTATCTCCCAAGTGATATGACAGGCAGGGGCCACGAACCCTAGTTTTATGCAGTTATAGGGATTGAACCCAGGGGTTTTTGCCTGCTAGGCAAGCACTATCAACTGAACCACATCCCCAGCCCTTCCTCTTCTGATTGAGGAAAAGCAAGAAAAATATTCCTATGTACACCCTGTTGTGCTTTATCCAGTTTCATTTTTCTTTTTCCTACTTCCTGTTCAGTGTATTATCTGTTTGATCATCTGTCTCTTCTAGAATGTAGCCGACATGACTCCAATGTATTGTGTTACATTGCTTTATCACCAGTATGGAGAACTTGGCATATAGTAGGCATTTAGCAAATGTTTGAAATAATAAATAAGGCAATGCATTTTTGTATATTTTTGTCTTCACTCTCTTCCATAGCCTATTGCTTACAATATACTGTTCAAATAATAATAATAATAATAATAATAATAATAATAATAGAGAGTGTTTGTTATATTTTTACTATATACAAAGCAGTGTTGGTACTCCCTTCCTAGGTCTTTTACAGTTACACACACAGTAACTCATCATTCTTTAGTGACTCTGTTAATCTCTCTCTCCACCCACAAATATATGAGAATAAACACTGTGAGAGATCACAAGTACCTTTGCACCCTTGGCCCCAGCAGATCCTGGCACAAACGAGATGATTACATCTGTACAAATAATGGTCAGGTTAAATATTGCTTTTACTTGTGTGAGGTCAGAATCTCAGATTCTAGCTGCATTTTGAGTAAACTAGTGTCCCACTGACAAGGCTTTCAGAATGCACAGGAAACAGCTGTTAATTTTGGAAAGCAATTTACTGATTGGGAGTCTTACTGTCTAAAACTACAACAACAAACCCAAGAGATTGGAGATTTAGTTTAGTGGTAAAGCGCTTGTCTAGCAAGTATAAGGCCCTGGGTTCGATCCCCAGCTCTGAGGGAGAAAACAGCTCCCCCCAAACCCCTCACAACAACAAGAGTTACTGTTGTTTATAAAAGAAAGTTCATGGGGCTGGAGAGATAGCCTAGCGGTTAAGAGCACCAACTGCTCTTGCAGAGGACCCGGGTTCGATCGCCAGCACCCACATGGCAGCTGAGAACCAACTGTAACTCCAATTCCAGGAGAACTCCAGTTCCAGGGGAATCCAACACTCTCTTCTGACCTCCTCGGCATTACACGACACGGGTGCACAAACCTACATGCAGACAGTACATTCATACACATACAAAAATAAATAAAAAATTTTTAAAAATTAAAAAAAAAAAAGTTCCTGAGCTACAGGGAGACCCTGTCTCGAAAAGACAAAAAAAAAAAAAAAAAAATAGTTCCTTTGGAGAAGAGAAAATGAATTAAGAGGCTTTATGTGTGTCTGTCTTTATTAGTTTATAGCAAAGACATGAAGTATTGTAGAATTGGTTAAACAAATACTCTGTTCATCCAACCCTATTAGTTCTCTTTCCTGGAACTGTAGAACGAAGATATGTAGGTCTAAATAAATTTCCACACTAGTCAAATGCCCTTTTTATTTATTTATTTATTTTTCGTCTCTTTGAGACAGTTCTCCCTGTAACCCCAGCTGTCTTGGAACTCTCTAGGTAGACCAGACTGGCCTCCAACTCACAGAAATCTACCTGCCTCTGCCTCCCAAGCACTGAGATTAAAGGCATGTGACACCACATCTGGAAATTTTTAAAATTTTTATTTTCATTTTTATATTTTATATGTATGAGTGTTTTTCCGCACATATGTAAATATGTATGTTTTATGTAAATGCCCTCACACTGTTAAAAAGCAAAAAGTGTTTTTATTAACTTTTTTTTTTTTTTGGTCTCTTTGAGACAGGGTCTCCCTTTAGTCCTAGCTGGCCTGGAGCTCACTGTGTAGACCAGGCTGGCCTTGAACTCAGAGATCTGCCTGCCTCTGCCTCCTGAGTGCTAGGATTAAATGTGTGCACCACCATGCCTGGTGTTTGTTAACTTTTTGTGCTCTCTAGATGAATGTGTTCTCTGCATACTCAGCTGAATTCTTGTCCTGATGAGTGCTTCTGCTGGCCACTCTGCTAAAACCTGCTGGGTGGATTCTGTAAATCAGATCACTGTCTGTGAATACTGGTGTAGGGTTTGTACATATCTTTACCATACTTATTACCTGATATTAAGGGTGAAAACATCCGTTTGAGGAATGCGTAAGGAATTTCTTATTTCTTCTTAGACTGAGATTTTAAAAAAAACGTGCCTGGGTGATTAGGAGAGTTCCTTTGGAGACCATCTACAGTCAGACACTGAAAATGATTGTCGTGGTATGCATATCAGCTGGGTCTGATTATTATTGTCATTATTTACATTTATGAGGTATAACACATGGGAATATCTATCTCCAACCCATCTTTTGACCTACTTTTGACTTTTTCTTCCCAAATATTAAAAAATAAAATGTTGTTAATAAGGAATGCTAAAAATAATTGAGATTAATAAACTTGGATGGGGAGAATGAGGATTTTTAAAAAATCCTTATGTATTAATTTAATTATAAAATTATATAGAATTATTTTTCAATATACATAAAAATAAATGTTCTCTTCATTGTTTTCTACTGGAGAAAGAATTGTTATTTTTTTATTTTTGTTTTGATTGGTTATTTTTATCTTTAATGTGAAAGTTCTAGCATAAATGGAAAATTTAGGAGGGGTCAAACACTGTCCCTAGGAGTCTGTTGTTTGAAGAACACAGAAAGAGGGGCTGACTTTGTTGTCTTCCTCCTCTGAGGTCTGTGCTCAGCTCAAAACCTGGCCTACCAGCAGCTTTGTAACTGGGGAGACACCATGTGCCATGTGCACAGATGGGTGGTGAGTGCTGCTGCTGCTGCTGCTGCTGCTGATGATGATTTCATACCTTCTTCCTCTTCTATGTTCTGGTCTGTTAATGTGTTTTTCACTCAGCTCCCTTCCTTTGGTCCCTGGCTTATAGCAAGTAATCATTCTGATGCTCTTTCTGCTTTGGTGCAGTATGAGAAGCTACACTTAGAAAGAAGTACTTTCTGAACTGAAGTTCACTTTACCAGAGAAATCAACAGTTCTGTTGCATATGTGACACACGTTTGCTAAAGTCAGTAATGGGCCCTTTTCTGCTTGGGTCACTCCTAAAGGTGGTTATTAGTAAAATGTGCTTGACAAATAGTGGAATATCTCTCAATGAGTCACCATTTGATGGTAGTGACTAAAATTCATTTAGAAACTGGAGTCAGTATAGTTGGGAGTTTTGGGATATTACTATACAAGCCTTAAGCTACCAAGAAGCAGCAGCAACATTAAACATGGAAGCCCTAGAGTTATGTGCTCTAAAGTAGTAGCTCACATGACTTCAGTGTAGGAAGGAGCTCTTTACTCAGACATTTAATTAAGCTGCTGATGAACTGTTTCATATGACTGGCAATACAGAAGCTTCCATCTGATGTAATGTGTATATAGTTCTGTATTTTAAATGTCTGTAGCAATCTCTCTTTTTTCCTTAATGTTATAGAAAACACTATATAGGAGAGGAAAAAAGGACAGGCAAACTAGTTACTTTTGTTCATTTAACTCACGGAGCCCTGTTAGGTCTCATTTTATAAATGAGAACACTGAGACAGATAAGTTAAACACTTGATTCTATTAAACTAGTAAGTACAGAGCTAAGATTCACATGCAAGGAGTTTTGGTCCAAAGCAGACACAGCTATTGTACAGGCCAGCAAAGCTTTTCCTTAAAGTGCCAAATGAGAAACATTTTCTACTTTGCAGGCCATAACTTTCTGCTTGCAGCTATCCAACTTTACCAATGCAGTGCAAAAGCAGCCACAGACAGTACAAAAAAGGGGTGGGCGTGGCAGATTTGTGTTCCAATAAAATGGTTTGTGGCCATATACTTTTGAGAACATGAATTTCATTTTGAAATAGAATGCAGTGTCATTTTTCTAGTTTGTTTCTGTTGCTCTGATAAAACACTGACCAAGACCATCTTGAGGAGGAAAGGGTTTATTTTATCTTATAACTTCCAGGTCACAATCCATCTCACTGAGGGAAGTCAGGGCTGGAACCTGGAAGGAGGAACTGAAGCAGAGACCATGGAGGAAAGCTGCTTCCTGGCTTGCTTTCCCCGGGCTTACTCAGCTCAGGCCCACTTGCCTAAGGATGGCACCACCCAGATTGGGCTAAGGTCCTCCCACATCCGT
Organism: Rhizomys pruinosus; assembly: GCA_009823505.1. NCBI lineage: Eukaryota > Metazoa > Chordata > Mammalia > Rodentia > Spalacidae > Rhizomys > Rhizomys pruinosus. The sequence continues at coordinate 2,302,508 of VZQC01009253.1, read as the reverse complement.
TGACAATCAAAATGTCTCCACAAACATGCCCACAGGCCCTCGTGATGGAGGAAATTTCTTAATCATGGTTCCTTCTTCCAAGATTTCTCTGGTTTATATCACATTGACAAACTAATATGCACAGTGTTCTTCCTTTCTAAATACAGATTTTGATACTGCACTAAAGTGAAGGGCCTAATAAACTGTATTTCAGAATTAAACATTTTATACTGAGTAGAATTTTCACTTGTCAAAACGTACTTTTTTCACTTGTTAAAAAGATAAAAACTATTCTCAGCAAGCCATATGTAGTAGGGCACCACAACTGGAATCCTAGTACATGAGAAACTCAAGCAGGATTCTAAATATCAAAAAAGGAAACAAAATTTTCACTTTGTAGTTACTCTAAAAAATAAACAGCATGGTGGCTATACCTAATTATATTATACTGAATGTCTATTGAGAAAATTGGGATAAGTTTAATGCATCCTTGAAATAAATAGATGAGGTATTGGATCAAGTTCTTGACTTAGCACGTGTGAACAGGAACAAACCTAGGCTCTTGGCATTTACCTGCTTGTCGAACCTAGTATTCTTCCTCAGCTTATGCTTGTTTTTTGTTTTCTGTTTTGTTAATCTTTTAAAGATTTATTTAGTTTATGTGTGTGAGTGTTTCGCCTGCAGGTATGATGTATGGAATTGTACCTATTCATACAATGATGTCTGCTGAAGCCAGAAGACAGCATTGAAGTTCTTGGAACTGGAGTTGTAGATTGTTGTTAGTTGCCCTAGGGTGCTGGGAACTGAACCTGGTTCCTCTGCAAGAGCAGCCAGTGTTCTTAACCTCTGAGCCATCTCTCCAGCCCTTAATTTTTTTTGTTGTGAGCCTGAGCCTTTAACAGTTGTACCAACTCTCCAGCCCAGCAGCCCTTAATCTTTGTTTCTTATCTATTGGATATAATAGACATCTTACGTTATTTAATTTAACATTAATAGCAGGTGTTTTCTATCAATTTTATAGTTGAAAAGAGTATTTAATTAAGGAGCTTAAATCACTAGCCAGTGACATATAGCCAGGTGAGAGGTGGAGCCTAGTTTTTTTTTAATTTATTTTTTATGTGTATGAATGTACTGTCTGCATGTAGGTTTGTGTACCCATGTCGTGCAATGCCGTGGAGGTCAGAAGAGGGTGTCGGATTCCCCTGGAATTGGAGTTAAAGATGGTCCTCAGCCACCATGTGGGTGCTGGGGATCGAACCCGGGTCCTCTGCAAGAGCAGTTGGTGCTTTTAACTGCTAGGCCATCTCTCCAGCCCCGAGCCTAGTTTTAAATCCAGGTGTGTGTTGGGTTAAAACAAGTGCTTTTCTTTTCCATTGAGGATAGCCTTTCTTTTGCTTCTAGAAATACATAAAGCTACAAAGAAATGTTTCTGAATCCTGTTAAAAGTAAATCTATGTATCTCACTTCTTAAATACATGTTTATTTTTACTTTCCTTCCATTTTCCCTTATTCTACCTAAGATGTTATCATGATTTAATTTTGGGATTTTTCTTGGTTTCCTAAAGAAACTAAAAATAAACAGAGTTAGTCAGCAATGTAGCTAGTAGAAGGGTACACTGAAATGTATGAGTAAAAGTCAGTTATACAACTTCTGTATTGAGAATTTTGAGAAAGACTGAGAAAAAGATGAGAAGCATGTTTGGCAGAATGCATGAGCTCTAGTAGGGTGGGGGGTAGGGAGGGGGACATGGGTCTAGATTTGATTTGTAACATAATCTTGTACAAAAATATATGTATATAAAACAATAAAAAAGTCAGTTATAGCCGGGTGTGGTGGGGCATGCCTTTAATCCTAGCACTTGGGAGGTAGAGGCAGGAGGATCTCTGTGAGTTCGAGGCCAGCCTGGTCTACAGAGTGAGTTCCAGGACAGCTGGAACTAAAGGAAGACCCTGTCTCAAAAAAGAATGGAGGGGGGAAAAGTGTTCACTATAGCCTCCTGGTTTTGAGAAAATGGGCTTTTATCCCAGAATACTCTGAGAAAGAAGGTTCCACTTGGGTCTTTGGGGTTAGTGGTTCATAGTTTTTCTAATGTAGATCTTTAAGAGAGGTCTAATGAGGACCTTTTATGGCTTACACATGAGGAAGAGAAGTGGCAACTGGAATTGTTCATACATATCTGAGTGAACTGAATTTATTAATGAGTAACAACCTCTCCCTCACTTGCTCCTCATAGGTTCTCAAGGAGAATACTACACTTTTCCCAGAGGAAAGTCCTAGTTAGGGTTGTGGTTCCTTTTAGAAAGTGAGACACTTTAGCAGATCTGGTAAAACAAGACCTGGGAGTGAAAGCAGACATCCTTTGGGTTTAACTACTGGTTTCCTTTTAATTCCCTAGTACTTTATTATAGTGGGATCTGTGTTTGATGTAACAGTTAACATTCTGTAACATGAAACATGCCAAATTTCAATAATGTTGCCTTAATGCCCTTAACTTGAATATTGCTCAAGTTTATCATGATCTTATTTAGATGTATTGACAAAATATAACAAGGCATATTCAAAACCAACTTTAGATACCCCTCAGTGTGGTTGCTCAGGGTGTGTCTGCTTTCCACCTCAGGAGCCTGGAGAATGTCAGTTCCTTTCCTGGTTATTTTAATTACCTCTCTCTATTAGTGAGGGAGTGATTCCTATCCTATAGTATGGCCATGGCTGAATATATAAAGCCCAACGCTAACCAAAGATCAACAGCAGTTTATCAGTCACATATTCAGAGCTAGAGAGGGAAGACACCAGATGCCAAGCAGCACTACATGAAGATTCCACGGGGACAGAAGGAATCACCAGGGGCTGAGGGAGGCAGGCTTTGTATCAAGAGGGTGGGGTCCCCACTGGTTCCTACAGGAGGATGTGATTAGCTTGTTGGAGTAATTCCTTGGACTGACAGGGAACTAAAATCTGAGCAGTTTAGAGGAGAACTTGGGGTTAGCGTCTCAGGGTTTATCTGGCTTTCTAGAGCAAAGTAGAACATCTCCCTGATCACAGCAGCCTGTACACTCGATACTCCCATCTCTGGCTCTGTAACATTTTATGTGGAGTGTCTCTCTCCTTTCTTCCCTCCTTTTGTTCTTTGTCTCTTTTCTTTCTTCCTCTTCTGCTTTTCTTTTAGTGGGTTACAGGGATGCTGGTTTAGTGCCAAGGATGGATCCCAGGGCCTCACACATGCTAGGTAAGAGCTCTATCACTAAGCTACATGTCCAGTCCTTAATTTGCTTTTAGATTGTGGTCCCTGTTACTATGGTTACCCTGAATCCCCTTTCTCTATTTAGGAAAGCCACACTCAGTAGGAAAATAAAGAGAAGTAATAATAAAATTGATAATTTGAACATTGTAAATAATTCTAGTAAATTATCTTTACTTAGTCCCCAACATGATGAATGATGTGTAAGAGGTCCTCAATTAATGTAGAAATAAATATCATAGCTCTTCTGCTTATTTTAAGTACTATATATGTGTAAAAGATACATATATGTGTAAATAGGTGTGCATAGGTGTCTTAAGACAGTATACTCATACACATAAAAAATAAAATAAAATAAAAATAAAGTGTTTAAAAAGAAGTGCTCTTCTGTGGCCATCTCAACCTCATTATTAATTTCTAGTTACCTTCATTTAGTCTGCATCTTTTTTTTTTTTTTGTATTTTTGAGCCAGGGTCTCCCTTTTAGTACCAGCTGTTCTGGAGCTCACTCTGTAGACCAGGCTGGCCTTGAAATCACAGAGATCCGCCTATCTCTGCCTCCCAAGTGCTGGGTTTAAATGTGCATGCCACCATGCCCGGCTACCTTCATTTAGTCTGGTACTAAATAAACATCATGATAATATGAAAGGAAAAAGCTTATATTTTTCAGTTAAAAACAAAACATCAGTTTGATACAGTATTAAAACGCGTGGTGGCACACACCTTAATCCTAGCACACACACAAAAAAAAACTGGGTTGGAAACCTATATTTTATTGAAGGCAGTTGCTTTCAATATTTATTTTCAATATTTATTGAACATAGTGTTTTTCTCTCTGTATTAACAAAAAGACTGTAGTCTACTTTTCTGGAGATTTATTTTAAGGAATCATTAGTCAAAGCCTTTCAACTTTTTTTTTTTTTTTTTGGTCTTTTTGAGACAGGGTATCCCTGTAGCTCCAACTGACCTGGAACTTGCTACATAGACCAGGCTGGCCTTGAACTCACAGAGATCTGCCTACCTCTGCCTCCTGAGTGCTGGGGTTAAAAGCAAGTCCACGGCCGGGCAATGGTGGCGCATGCCTTTAATCCTAGCACTTGGGAGGCAGAGGCAGGCGGATCTTTGTGAGTTCAGGCAGCCTGTCTACAGAGTGAGTTCCAGGACAGCTGGGACTACAGGAGAGCCCTGTCTCGAAAAGACCAAGAAAAAAAAAAAAAAAAAAAAGGCATGCCACCATGCCTGGCTCGAATTATTTTTTTAATATTTTATTTATTTTTTAATTTTATGTGTAGGAGTGTATTGCCTGCGTTTATGTAAGTGCACCTATGTCATGTAATGCCTGTAGAGATCAGAAGAGAGCATTGGATCCCCTAGAACTGGAATTATGGACAGTTGTTAGCCACCATGTGGGTGCTGGGAATCAAACCTGGGTCTTCTATAAGAGCAGCCAGTGCTCTTCACCACTGAGCTATCTCTCCAGCCCCAAAAGCCTTTCAAATTCTAAGACAACAAAATTGTTGATATGTGGTAATTATTTTAGCCAGTACAGCAATTATTTTATTCTTAGTTAGGAACAGCTGAGCCTTGACCTGACTGCCTCCCAGCTCAGCCAGGGTGGGGATCAAGAATGCTTATTGGACTGTGCTCAGCCTTGTGTTCTTTCCTTCTGTATCTCCTGAGAGAACCAGGAACTCTGGAGGACATTGTCATCTTTACTTCTAGACCAGTGAGCTCCTGATAAGCCAGAGCACTATGGGAGACATACCTTCACAGTCTGTCCACTAGGTGTATGGTTAATCTTTGGCCCCAGGAGATTGCTGAACCATCCCTGTACTGACTTGTTTTTCTTTTTAAGGCCATGAATTGGCTAGATTAACCCTTCCTGTATATTACTTAAGAACTTATGCCAAAAAAAAAAAAAGAATTTATGCCAATAGTTCTCCAAACAAACTTCCTAAAGACTAAGGGAAAGATGTAATCTATATATTTTTACATCCTAAGAAAGGGTTAAAGAGATTTTTTTATTGCTGTTTTTTTTTTTTTTGTTGTTGTTGTTATTGTTCCTTTGTTTTTGTTTTGCTGTGTTTGAGAGATGGTCTCTAGTACCCATATTGGCCTCCTAATCCCCGCATTGCTGAGGAGGACCTTGAACTCCTAACCTTTCCCTCCCAAGCTTAGGGACTAGTGATATGCACTATCATGTTGGCTTAAAAGACTTCTTTTTTTATTAATTTTATTTATTTCTGTATGTGTATGAATGTACTGTCTGCATGCAAGCCTGTGCACCCGTGTCGTGCAATGCTGCGGAGGTCAGAAGAGGGTGTCGGATTCCCCTGGAACTGGAGTTCTCCTGGAATTGGAGTTTCAGACGGCTCTCGGCCGCCATGTGGGTGCTGGGGATCGAACCCGGGTCCTCTGCAAGAGCAGTCAGCGCTCCCAACCGCTAGGCCATCTCTCCAGCTACTGTGAAAATATGCAGACCTATAAGCCTAGAGGCTATGTAGAAAAAAAAAGAGGGGGCGGTTTAAGAACAGAACAAGAATGTCATACTAGGTATTTTTGTGTGGCATCTTTTTCTTAAGCCTTAGAATTGAGCTTGCTATTTTATCTATCTATCTATCTATCTATCTATCTATCTATCTATCTATCTATCTATCATTTGTCTTTTCAAGGAAGGGTCTCCCTTTAGTCCCAGCAGGTTTGGAGCTCACTATATAGACCAGGCTGGCCTGAACGTGCTATTTTATTTTTGTTTGTGAGTGTGGGCAGGGAGAGAAGACAACTTTCAGGTCCTTGGGCAGGCTTGGCCTCTAAGGCCTTTACTCCCAAGCCTTACACTGATGCAGTTTGCTGGTTTTAAAGGCTTTGTTGCTAATACCTCTAAAATTTATGAGCCAAAACACAAAACACTAGTTGTGTACATTTTATGTTTTTCTTTTTCATTCTTTGTTTTGGTAACAAACTTCTACTGTGCTATCCCTTAAGTTTTTAAGGAGTTTTATTCTGTATTATTCAGATTTTAGCTTAAAAACATTAATGCACTGGTTATATATGCTACACAATTTTTTAACTGATTGCAGGATAGTGAAAGTTTTAATTTATATTTATATTTTTCCTGACCAGCATCTTCCTACTTTTCCAGGCTGTCTTGGAACTGACAGTCCTTCTGCCTCAGTTTCCCAAGTGCTGGGATTATAGGTGTGTGCCACCATACTCAGCTGATGAAATCACTACTTCTTAAAATTAAAATGAAGTTGGTAGTCATATATAATTGTGTGTGCCTATATCCTTGGACTCTAGAGGCTGAGCAGGAGGACCACAAGTCTGAGGGGACATATAGTAAGGGGACATATAGTGAGGGGACATATAGTGAGGGGACATGTAGTGAGGGGACATGTAGTGAGGGGACATGCAGTGAGGGGACATGCAGTGAGGGGACATGCAGCGAGGGGACATGCAGCGGGGGGAACATGTAGCAGGGGCACATGCAGCGGGGGGACATGCAGCAGAGGGACATGCAGTGGGGGGACATGCAGCGGGAACCAGGTGTATGCTCAGGTCAGTTAAGCGTGCCTCCAACTCTTGTCACCTCTTGGCTTTTATGTTGCCACTCAGACATTGCACATACCGTCCTGTGTGTGGATAACCTAAAATAAGATGTGAATGTGTGGGTCTTAGGTCTACTGAAGAATGACATGACCGGTATACCTATTGTATAGGTTGTGCCTAAAAGCATCAGAGCACTACCCTGCACCTTTCAGGGATTTCCATTTATACTGGGTAACTTCAAAGAAGATTTGAAAAGAATAAAAAAAGGTCTTTGAGCTAGAGCTGTAGCTTAGCGGTAGAGCTCTTACTTAGCATGCACAAAGCCTGCATCCTGTCCCCTGTACCAGAAAGAAAAGCAAACAAATTTTAAAACTGAACAAAGATATGAGCAAAGATGTTCTTACCTTTTGCTGTTGATTTGATTCATGGTTTCCAAGTAACACTAGAATCCAAAGTTTTATAATGGAATTGAGGTAACAGAGTTTTCTGGTGATAATACAATCTAGTTTTATACTGTTGGCTTATAATAACTGATTAGTAAATCACTGAAAATATATTGCTTTAGAAGCCAGAGATAGGGCCTGGAGAGATGGCTCAGTGGTTAAGAGCAGTGACTGCTCTTGCAGAGGACCTGGGTTTGATTACCAGCACCTACATGGTGGCTAAGAACTGTCTTTTAAGTTGGGTGTGGTGGCACACACCTTTAATCCCAGCACTTGGGAGGCAGTGTCAGGCATATCTCTGAGTTCAAGGCCAGCCTGGTCTACAGAGTGAGTTCCAGGCCAGGGGCTACAGGGAGACACTCTCTCTCTCTCTCTCTCTCTCTCTCTCTCTCTCTCTCTCTCTCTCTCTCTCTCTCTCTTTCTCTCTGAGTTCCAGGCCAGCTGGGGCTATAGGGAGACCCTGTCTGTCTCTCTCTTTCTCTCTCTCTCTCTCTCACACACACACACAAAGGGCAGATCTCTGTGAGATTGAGGTCAGCCTGGTTTATATAATGAGTTCAGTCCTGGGCCTGCTGGGCTACAGGGAGACCCTGTCTCAAACAAAACAAAAAATCACTGCTAAGTTTTTCTTGTAATGGCCATCCTTAAAGCCCTTTAATCGTGTTTTCCTGCTCATTCTGTGATAAATATGAAAACAGCCAGAGGAAACAGACAATCATGAAGTCATAATGAGACAGCAGTTGAAAAGAATTAGAGCCAACATCCTGTGGAGGAATACATTCTGCCCAGTTAGGGCCAGGTGTAAAAAGCAGCAGAAGAAAAAGAGCACAGGAGTTCAGGTTTGCATGTTGTAACTTGGTAATGAGACAGAAACTTCTGAAGGTGAAGGTGCTGGGCAGAACATCATCAGGTCAGAGAAGTTAGCTGGAATTGGTTAGGTGTCTCTGGAATCTCTTTAGTCTCTGCTTCCCTATCCCTCTGTTGTCATCTTTCTCCTTCTCTTGACCGGGTGCTTTATTCAGTGGAGGTGCACAAGGGTGTTTTTGTGATCTCTGGCAACTGTTAGGTCTGGCTAAATTAAATATTTTCTAAAAGATCATTACTGGAACTCACTCTGTAGACCAGGCTGGCCTTGAACTCACAAAGAAAGATCCGCCTGCTTCTGCCTCCCAAGTGCTAGGATTAAAGGCATGTGTCACCACGCCTGGCTTAAAAGATCATTACTTCTAAATTTTTTTTTATTAATTTTATTTCTGTATGTGTATGAATGTACTGTCTGCATGCAAGTTTGTGCACCTGTGTCGTGCAATGCCGCGGAGGTCAGAAGAGGGTCTCGGATTCCCCTGGAACTGGAGTTCTGGAATTGGAGTTTCAGACGGCTCTCTGCCGCCATGTGGGTGCTGGGGATCGAACCCGGGTCCTCTGTAAGAGTGGTCGGCGCTCTTAACTGCTAGGCCATCTCACCAGCCCCTAAAAGATCATTACTTCTAAAGGATCACTCTTAGTGGATATTTTTACATAAAATTTGATGTACTTTTCCAATGGAAGATGTTTTGTTCATATATAGAATTTAGCATATGGAAGAAATAAGTACTTTTAAATGATGGCTCATTGACTAGTCATTACACCAATGTATAGACCTTGGGTCTTGGACTTGAGCAGGAACTTCTCAGTAGGAATTGTCTTCTGGCTTTGTTTTCTCTTGATCTCTAGAAATCAGTCTTCCATAAGCCAGTCTGACTTGCAAAGAATGGCCCAGCTAGGGAGAGCCAAGGCTTTGTTCTGGTTTTCTTGAAGCTCACTTTCCTTTTACTTGATCTGTTAGAATCTGAACTAAATAGGCAGGAAGAAAGTGGAGGAAACACTATGTCCTGTTCCTTTAACCCGCAAAGCAGACAGTTGGTCTGTTATTTTCCTGGCAGTGGGGAGGAAATAAAAAGAATAGAAGAAGAGCTCCAGACAACAGGGTTGGCATCAGCCAGGAGCCTGTGTTTCGTTATCTGAAGTCTAAAATTATCTAGGCCTAGTTGGAAGCTGCTAAGGGTTATGTAGGAATGCAAGTGTGGGTCCTAGATGCCGTCTTCCCTGATTATACTGCTGAGCTGTTATCTTCCCTTTAAAATCAGGTCTCTTGTTACCAGTCTCTGTTTTGGTTGCTGTCACTTGCTCTGCTGGTACCATGTACGCCAAAACCTCGAAGTTTTCCCAAAAGTTTTGCCTCTTACAGCAATCCCTTCCTCTCAATCTCTGAATTAGCTAACTTCCTTCAGGCCACTTCACCCTTGAAAATGGTAAAAACTGCTTGTGGGCCTATTCCCTGTCAGGCAGTGTGCTGGGGATTCAGCTGAAAATGCACTTGCCTGTGCTTACGTGTTAATGAAGAGGCAGTGTGTAGCACTAGTGGGTGAGATAGCAGAGGATCCAGCAGAAACAAAGACCAAAGTGCGAGACATGGATGAAGAGAATCAGGGAAGGTTTTTTTTAGTCTGTAAGCAATCTTTGGAAGTAAAAGTATCCCACTGTTGTTGTTGTTGGTTTTTTTGTTTGTTTGGGGTTTTTTTTGGTATTTTTGAGACAGGGTCTCCCTTTAGTCCCAGCTGGCCTGGAGTTCACTTTGTAGACCAGGCTGGCCTTAACTCCAGAGATCTGCCTGCCTCTGCCTCCCAAGTGCTAGGATTAAAGGTGTGGGCCACCATGCCTGGCGTATCCTACTGTTTCATGTCAGTATGTTTTGATCCTTGTAGTTTTGTTTTCATTTTCTGAAGTTCTGGGGTTGACCTAGGGCCTCGTACATGCTTGGAAAATACTCAGCCACCCAGCTATATACTCAGTCCTAGCCATGTAGCTTAAAATTTAAAGCTTCTTTTCCCCATTCTTAAATAGTGATTTTTGTATTTTTTTTTTTTTTTTCTTTTCGAGACAGGGTCTCCCTGTAGCCCCAGCTGTCCTGGAACTCACTCTGTAGACCAGGCTGGCCTTGAACTCACAAAGATCTGCTTGCCTTTGACTCCCGAGTGCTAGGATAAAAGGCATGCGCCACCACTACTGGCTTAGTAACTTTTGTACTTTTAATTCATTTTGGAGGATTGTTTGGTTGCTGGTTTTGGTGTCTTTACATTAGAGACTGATTCTTGCTGTGTTGGTCTCAGACATGATCTTCTAGGATTACAGGTGTGTGCCATCACATCTGGCTCTTTAATTTCTAAAGGATGTAACAACTAGTTACCACCTTAATAAAAGCCTTTTAAATGTTTGACCAAGAAATATCTTTTAGCTCTCTGAACAAAATAGAAACCTGGTTTCTTTACCATGCCACATTACTAATCATCCAGAATTCTTAATGTCCAAAACAATACACAGATGGCTAATGGGGAAAGCCTTTTTTTTTTTGGTCGTAGCCCCAGCTGTCCGGGGAAAGCCTTTTAGAGCAGAGCCGCTCACACAACCAGAGTTTATTACAACCCAGATTCTGATTCTTAGATCAGGGTAGGGACTGAGATTTTTGCATTTCTAGGAACTGCTCTGAAATTTAACTGGTGTTAAGATAACAAGATTTTAGTGCATAAAAGAGTTAAAGAAGTTGTAAACTGCTGGGGGTGGGGATGTAACTCTGGGAGAGCCATTGCTTACTATGCATTAAAACTCTTGGTCCCCAGCACAGCTGAAACTCCCTTCCCCTCCCATAAAAAGTAAAGGTTCGTTTTCTTCTATCTGCATGAATAGGCCCCACAGTCTATATTTTGTTCACTCTTATTTCTTTTTGCCAATGTAAATCAACAACTAATAACCCAGCTGAGTTGGCTCTTGTCTCTCCTCCCAGAGAAAGTTAATTTTGTCTGACTGGAAACTTCAGCCCTCCCCCTGCACCCCAGGGCAAGCCTCCCTGTCGTGGCCACCTATGATAAGGTGAGCAGCCACCCCCATTAAATGATAAGGTTCCCTGAGGCCCAGGACCCTAATAAGAAACTGTGTCTTTAATGGTAGGTGTACCCTTTGGCATTTTGCCTCTGTCCAACTGGTTTGTGTAACAGTTCAACTGCTGTAGTAGTTTCTGTAGCAAGTCTGTTATTCTACAGTGTGCACTCAGGAACTGGCAGAATTTTTTTTTTTATCTTTTTGAAACAGGGTCTCCCTGTAGTTCCAGCTGGCCTGGAACTCGGCTCTGTAGACCAGGCTGGCCTTGAACTCACAGATCTGCCTGCCTCTGCCTCCTGAGTGCTGGGATTAAAGGCATGCGCCACCACGCCCGGCTTGGCAGAAAATTCATCTTTAGTTTTTAAGTTAGAAATTTGTTTATTATTTATTTATTTATTTATTTATTTATTTTTTGAGACAGGGTCTCCCTATAGCCCCAACTGGCCTGGAACTCACTCTGTGTGGGTCACCATCCCTGGCTTAAAGATGGTTCTTAGCCGCCATGTGGGTGCTGGGAATCGAACCCGGGTCCTTTTCAAGAGCAGTTGGCACTCTTAACCACTGTGCCATCTCTCCAGCCCCCTTAAGTTAGAAATTTGTATGATTTGGAGCCCTGGCAGTTAAGTGACCTGCTCATGACCTGCAAAAGAGCCACAGGAATAGAATGCCAAGTGTCTCTTTTCTGCAAGAGGGTTTTCCCTGGTGGTCTTCTTTGGATTGTTTACTGGCTTCACTGTATTCTGTTCTGCAGATACTCCTGTACTCTAAGAGTAGACATCAGAAAAGCAATTTTTTTGTTTATGTTTATTGTTCTGAAACAGTCTCACACTGTAGCCTAAGTAATCCTTTTGCCTCAGCACCTCAGAGTTGAGATTATAATCAGCCTAGTTTTAGAAAAGCAGTTTCAAAAAACAACTTTTCATTTTTTTTTAAATTTTATTTTTTTCTGTATGTGTATGAATGTACTGTCTGCATGCAAGTCTGTGCACCCGTGTCGTGCAATGCCGCGGAGGTCAGAAGAGGGTCTCGGATTCCCCTGGAACTGGAGCTCTCCTGGAATTGGAGTTTCAGATGGTTCTCAGCCGCCATGTGGGTGCTGGGGATCGAACCCGGGTCCTCTGCAAGAGTGGTCGGTGCTCATAACCGCTAGGCCATCTCTCCAGCCCCGGACAACTTTTCATTATTTATTTATGTATTTATGTATTTATGTATTTATGTATTTATGTATTTATTTATTTATTTATTTATTTATTTATTTATTTATTTATTTATGGTCTTTTCGAGACAAGGTCTCCACGTAGCCCCAGCTGGCCTGGAACTCACTCTGTAGACCAGGCAGTCCTTGAACTCACAAAGATCTGCCTGCCTCTGCCTCCCAAGTGCTAGGATCAAAGGTGTGCGCCACCACGCCCGGCTCTTTGTCTTTTTTTTTTTGGTGTACAACTTTTCTTAAATCTGTATAACCTATGCTATGATGATTTCTGGGGAACTTGCCCCTGGAATTCCTCTGACAGAGTGGATTGTAACAATGGAAGTCAGCTTCATGAGATCTGTCTCAGTACACACTGGGTGACGTCAGGCTGACAGGAGGAACTGATAAATGGCTTGGAAGTGGTTTGGCGACTTCAGTCTGAGTCAGAATCACCTGAAGGGCTTGTTAAAATCCTGTTAGATTGCTGGGCTCTCTCTGTACCTCTTATGAGTTTCTGATTCTATAGGAAGAAGATGGAATTTCTAACTTCCCTGTCCTCCTTACAACTTGTACTGCAGGTACAGATTAGTGGTAACTAGGGTGGTGGGCACATGATCACAAATATGACCTTCATTGCCTGCAGTGCTTACAAATTTGGCACTTGATTGTTGTGTCTTTTTTTTTTTTTTTTTTTTTTTTTTTTTTTTTNTTCTTTCTCTTTCTTCTTCTCTTTTCTTCTTTTCTTCCCCTTTTTCTTCTCTTTTCTTTCTTTTCTTTTCTTTTTTCCTTTCTCTTTCCCTCTTTTTGCTTCTTTGTTTTCTTCTTCTGCGTTGGGGAGTGTGGGTGGGATCTGTGGGATTCTTTCTGTCTTTTTTCGGGATTTTTGCTTCCTTTTGTGGTCTGGTCTTTTGCTTTTCTGGGCTTGCGTGGGTCTGGGGACTTGGGAATCGAAACTCCGCTCGTGGCGGTTCCTCCCTTTCTGTGGTCCTTTTCACGATGCCGTTTGGCACTTTCTTTCACAAACAACTCTAACCACTGTTCTTTGTTCTCTTTTTCGTTGCTCCCCATCTCTCCCCCTCAAGCTTCCCCTTAAGTTCGTAAAAATTTGTATTGTGACCCTTGGCAGCCCCCACATCTCCCCTGCGCACGCCCCCCTCATTTTACCCGCTCGACCCCCGCTCCTCCACAGCCACCTGCACAAACCCACGCGCCTACCCCCCACGGCAATTAGTTAATGCCAAGTGTCTCTTTTCTGCAAGAGGGTTTTCCCTGGTGGTCTTCTTTGGATTGTTTACTGGCTTCACTGTATTCTGTTCTGCAGATACTCCTGTACTCTAAGAGTAGACATCAGAAAAGCAATTTTTTGTTTATTTTATTGTTCTGAAACAGTCTCACACTGTAGCCTAGAAATCCTTTTGCCTCAGCACCTCAGAGTTGAGATTATAATCAGCCTAGTTTTAGAAAAGCAGTTTCAAAAAACAACTTTTCATTTTTTTTTTAAATTTTATTTTTTTCTGTATGTGTTATGATGTTCTGTCTGCATGCAAGTCTGTGCACCCGTGTCGTGCAATGCCGCGGAGGTCAGAAGAGGGTCTCGGATTCCCCTGGAACTGGAGCTCTCCTGGAATTGGGTTCAGACGGTTCTCAGCCGCCATGTGGGTGCTGGGGATGAACCCGGTCCTCTTGCAAGAGTGGTCGGTGCTCTAACCGCTAGGCCATCTCTCCAGCCCCACATTTTTTAATTTTTATTTATGTTTTATGTATTTATGTTTTATGTATTATGTATTTATGTATTTATTTATTATTTATTTATTTTTATTTATTTATTTATTATGGTCCTTTCGAGACAAGGTCTCCACGTAGCCCCAGCTGGCCTGGAACTCACTCTGTAGACCAGGCAGTCCTTGAACTCAAAAGATCTGCCCTGCCTCTGCCTCCCAAGTGCTAGGATCAAATGTGTGCGCACCACGCCCGGCTCTTTGTCATTTTTTTTTTGGTGTACAACTTTTCTTAAATCTGTATAACCTATGCTATGATGATTTCTGGGGAACTTGCCCCTGGAATTCCTCTGACAGAGTGGATTGTAACAATGGAAGTCAGCTTCATGAGATCTGTCTCAGTACACACTGGGTGACGTCAGGCTGACAGGAGGAACTGATAAATGGCTTGGAAGTGGTTTGGCGACTTCAGTCTGAGTCCGAATCACCTGAGGGCTTGTTTAAATCCTTGTAGATTGCTGGGCTCTCTCTGTACCTCTTATGAGTTTCTGATTCTATAGGAAGAAGATGGAATTTCTAACTTCCCTGTCCTCCTTACAACTTGTACTGCAGGTACAGATTAGTGGTAACTAGGGTGGTGGGCACATGATCACAAATATGACCTTCATTGCCTGCAGTGCTTACAAATTTGGCACTTGATTGTTGTGTCTTTTTTTTTTTTTTTTTTTTTTTTTTTGTCTTTTCAAGACAGGGTCTCCCTGTAGCCCCAGCTTTCCTGGAACTACTCTGTAGACAGGCTGGCCTTGAACTCACAAAGATCCGCCTGCCTCTGCCTCCCGAGTGCTAGGATTAAAGACGTGCTCCACCACGCCCAGCGGTTGTTTTTAAGATCGAGATCCAAGATTTCAACTACCCTTCTAGTGAACCTTTCCATCTAATGCTTGTAAGCACATTTCCTGTAAGGCTTTTTGATTTATGCCAGGAAGGACACATGGAAGCATAGGGTAGATAGAGACAGCTGAGAAGTGCTCTTCTCTCTCTTCCTATCATCAATCTGATGTTAAATTCATATTAAAGTTAAATTTTAAACACAAAATGAATTCGAGTTCTTTTATTAATTTTTTATTTATTTTTATTTATTTTTATTTTTTTTTTTTAATGCAGAAGTGATTTTTTTTTTTTTTTTTGAGACAGGGTCTCCCTATAGCCCCAGCTGTCCTGGAACTCACTCTGTAGACCAGGCTAGCCTTGAACTCACAAAGATCCGCCTGCCTCTGCCTCCCAAGTGCTAGGATTAAAGGCGTGCGCCACCACGCCCAGCTTTATTAATTTTTTAAATTATTTTTTATGTGTACGAGTGTACTATCTGCATGTAGGCTGTTGCACTTGTGTTGTGCAGTGCCACAGAGGTCAGAAGAGGGTGTTGAATTCCCCTGGAACTGGCATTAAAGATGGTTTTTAGCCACCATGTGGGTGCTGGGAATCAAACCCGGGTCCTCTGCAAGAGCAATTGGTGCTCTTAACTGCTGAGCTCTCTAGTGCCATGAATTTGAGTTTTTGACAACTAGGTTAGGGAATGGCAAGACGGGATTTGGTTGATCTGGCCAGTTTTATTTCTCTGAATCCCTTGGGTACAGTCACATGACTAGGAATAGGTGGTTGGTTCTGGTTTGCTTTGGTTAGCATTTCTTGTTATTGAACACAACTAATGGCTATTTTCCTTTGAAGCCATTCTGGAGCATCCCAGGAAGGACAGGACGATCTGGACCTTGGTCTTGGTGTCTTGCCATCCGATGACGAAGACATCAACAGTTCTGATGAAGATGATGTTAGCTCTGAGTCCAGTAAAGGAGAGCCAGACCTACTGGAAGATAAACAGGTATATTTTGGTAATTAATTATTTCTGCTTTTGTGTTTCTTGGCCTGCCAGTGTGCATGGGCATGATATTTATCACCAGGATGGGGGGGGGAAGCAGCCCAGTTTTCTTAAGTTATAACATTTTTCAAATTTAAATTTAGTTTCTGCTGTAAAATAGAACCTAAAATGTTACTGTTTCCAACTACATATCACCTAGAGATTATTTAGTGATTTTTAAGATACTATTTTTACTAATGTCTACTGGCCTTAAAAGTATGTATGTATGTATGTATGTATGTATTGCTTGATAATGGAATCTTTCTTATGGCTTATTCCTTGTCCTTAAGTTTCTTATATTTTGTTGCTATTACTTTGTTTTTTATTTTGAGACACTATAACCCAGTCTGGCTTTAAAATCATGGTAATACTCCTGCCTCAACTTCCTGAATGCTGGAGTTACAGGGTATCAGGCTTGGCAGCAAGTGTGTACCTACTGAACTGTCTCACTGTCCCCTGATCACATCTTTTTTTTTTTTAAATTTATTTTGTATGTGTATGAATGTACTGTCTGCATGTAGGTTTGTGCACCCGTGTTGTGCAGTGCCGCGGAGGTCAGAAGAGGTTGTTGGATTCCCCTGGAACTGGAGTTAAAGACGGTTCTCAGCCGCCATGTGGGTGCTGGGGATTGAACCCCGGTCCTCTGTAAGAGCAGTTGGCGCTCTTAACCGCTAGGCCATCTCTCCAGCCCCCGATCACATCTTTTAAAGGACAGAATAAAGATTGCTGTTTATCTAGTTACTTGTCTCTTTGCTGAGACAGAATACCTGACAAGAAGGAACTTAAGGAAAAAGGGGTTTGTTTTGGCTCACCGTTCAAGAGTGTACAGTCCATTGTGTCTGGGAAGTCACAGTGGCAGGAGTGTAAGGCATCTTTGCCAACAGTCAGAAAATGGAGAGCAATGTTTGAGTGCTCAGCCTGCTTTCTCCTTTTTATTTGTTCAGGACTCCACCCCATGAGTGGTGCCACTCCCCTAACAGTTAACCTAATGTAGATAATCCTTCTTAGATAGTCTGTGAAGTTTTATCTCTGTGATTCTAGGTGTTATCAAGTGGACCATCAGTATATTAACCATCACACTGATACTAGTATAGTCATCATTTGCTTAAAAATCCATTGTAGCCAGGCAGAGGCAGGCAGATCTCTGTGAGATTGAGCTCAGCCTGGTCTGTATAGCAAGTTTCAGGCCATGTGGGACTACAGGGAGACCTGTTTCAAAAAGACCCCCCCCCCCCAAAAAAAATTCCAGTGCATGTATATGTTTGGGAGCAATGCCACAGACATGAAGATTGCCCACGTGTTGATAATGTTTAGGTTGTATGATGGGGAAATTCATTATACTGTTGTTTTGTTTTGTTTTGTTTTGTTTTGTTTTGTTTTGTTTTGTTTTGTTTTGGGTGTTTTTGAGACAAGGTCTCCCTGTAGCCCCACTGGTGGCCTGGACCTCACTCTATAGACCAGGCTGGCCTTGAACTCAGAGATCCTCCCAAGTGCTGGGATTAAAAGCATGTGCTCCCACACCCAGCCATTATACTGTTTTTAAAAATATTTTATTTATTTATTATTTTTATGTGTATGAATGTATTGCCTGCATGTGTGTAAGTACACCTGCCATGCATTGCCTGTGGAGGTCAGAAGAGGGTGTCAGTGCCCCTGGAACTAGACTTACAGATGGTTGTTAAGAACAATGTATTGGGAATTAAACCCAAGTCTTCTGCAAGAGCAGCCAGTGCTCTAAACTGCTGAGTAATCTCCCCAACTCTCATACTGTTTTCAGTCTCATTCATATAAGTATCCATGTATTTCATTTGAAATCAAAACATTATAAAAGGGAGAACATTAGCATAGCAGGAATGTCCCTATGCTATATTCGGGTGTTACAAAATGGACTTTTTTTTTAATGTGGATGAGTGTACTGTCTGCATGTAGGTTGGTGCACCTGTGTAGTGCAATGCCGAGGAGGTCAGAAGAGGGCGTTGGATTCCCCTGGAACTGGAGTTTAAGGTGGTTCTTAGCCACCATGTGGGTGTTGGGAATTGAACTCGTGTACTCTGCAAGAGCAGTGGCGCTCTTAACCACTGAGCCATCTCTCCAGCCCCACAAGATGGAATTTAAAAGGATCCTTAGAACATAGGAAGCCAAGGAAAAAGCCCTTGTCACCTGACTTTTGTCATAATTTACTATTCCATTATGCTTCCTGTGCCTTAGTGATGTCTTCTGTGCTGTAGTTTGAAAGCTCATTTTCCATGTTTCTTCTAGGACATAGAATCTATAGGTATGTACGAGATACCCTCATCCGATATGATGATCATTACCATCAGTACTGTTAGAGATTAGGTGATCATGACCCATTCTTTTGTGTTGCTCACATCCTAGTAGAACAGGAAGGAATACAAATACATAAACAGGAAAAGCCTCAGTGTTTCCAGGCTATGAAGGGAACAAAACAGTGATCTGCTAGAAACTGGGGTGGCTACTTTGGATGAAAGCCTCTGAGAAAGTGATGTTTGACTAGAATTTAAATGACTAGAAAGAGCCAAAGCCTGTGAAGAGTTTGAGAAAGAACATTCAAATAGTATCGTCTGAGGGCCATAATTAAAATCAACCCTTACTTCCTTTGATAAGTGACCCCATGTTCTTTCTTTTCCTAATTCATACTATTATTTTGGTGTATTTGTTCTGCTCGAACCTTTTCCAGTTTCTTCCTATACTTGAAATGGTAACCACAGTTGAACTCCACATTGTTCTGGGTATGGTATTTGATACCTGGCAGAAAGGAAAACTTAACTCTCTAATCTTGTTCCATTCCTCTCCCAGCAGTATGTCCTAATAGTCCTTCATTTGTGGTCAGTGGAGATTCCCAGTGCTTTTTCATGCTTGCCTTTCTTTTTCTTCCTGTGTTTATTTCATTCTTTCATGTCCTTTTGTGCCACATTGCTATGTCCCTGTTAAATCTTTATCTTTTTTTAAACAGTTATTTTGTGTGTCTATGTCTGTGTGTGTATCATAGCAAATATGTGGAGATAAAGGACGACTTATTTGAGTCCGTTCTCTCGACCATGTGGGTTTCATGTATTGAATTCAGATCTTAAAGCTTGCAAGCCAAGCACATTTACCTGCTTTTTTTTTTCTTTTTAAATGAGATTATTTGGTTAATTATGGACTGACACTTTCTAATTTGGGCCAGTAGTATTAATAATGTCTCTTTTTAGAATTTTCGGCTACTTTTTGTCTCTCTTCCTCCCACAACAAAAGCAATAATAGAGCAGACTAACTCCTCCTTTCTAGACAGCCTTTAATCCTGCTAACCACAGACTACTGAATGCTTTTAAGTAATCTGCCTTTGTAGTGGTGAGAAGAACAGTCTTTGCAATCAGATTGTTTGGGTTCCCACCACTTACCAGCTTTATGATTTTAAATCAATTTCCATTAAAATATTTTTTTATTTGTATTATATATATATATATATATATATATATATTCTATTTGCCACATGATCCACTCTGTTGGTTAGGCTTTTCATTATTTTTTTGTTTGACTTACTTCTGTCATCATTTAAAAGAAAATTTATTTTATGTGTATGAGTGTTTTGCCTGCATGTATATGTTAAGTGCACCAGTGTCATTGCATTGCCTACAGAGGCCAGAAGAAGGCATCAGATCCCCTGGAATTGGAGTTACAGATGGTTGTGGGCCACCATGTGGATGCTGGGAACTGAACCTGGGTCCTCTGCCAGAGCACCCAGTGCTCTTAACCTATGAACCAGCTTTCTAGCCCTAGCTTTGAGATTTTGAACAGCTTAATTTCTCTTTGCACTGGATTCTTAAAAAAAAAAAAAGAGGTAGATGCTTGTCTTTATTTTCAAAGATTGTTATGATTAAATGATTATACACTACTTAGAACAATGACATACAGTAATTACATGACAGACTTCCATAGTGTTTCTCATTATATACAGCAAAGAAAATCTTCATTATTTCACCCAAAGCATTGTGTGACTTTGCCATGGAATACATATTATTTTTAATTAATTTATTCATTCATTTATTTATTTTTATGTGTATGAATGTACTGTCTGCATGCAGGTTTGTGCACCCGTGTCGTGCAATGCCACAGAGGTCAGAAGAGGGTGTCGGATTCCCCTGGAACTGGATCTAAAGATGGTTCTCAGCTGCCCTGTGAGTGCTGGGGATTGAACCCGAGTCCTCTGCAAGAGCAGTTGGTGCTCTTAACCACTAGGCCATCTCTCCAGCTCCAGAATACATATTATTTAGGTGTGCCTTCTCTTTGATGAGTAAGCAAGCATTTGTTTATGTAGGGTAGTGTGTTTTAGTGGGAAAATTTTGGAAGTTGACATCCTAAGACCTTTGTTTCAAAATTCACTCAGCTATGTAATAGATGGATGACCTTGGAGAAATAGTGTTTAAAATTTAAAGTCACTTCGAGCTGGGTTTGGTGGCACATGCCTTTAATCCCAGCAGAGGCAGTTAAATCTCTGTGAGATGGAGGCCAGGTTGGTCCACATTGTGAGTTCCAGTGCAGCTGGGACTACAGGAGACCCTGACTCAAGAAGACCAAAACCAAAACCAAATCAAGATAAAACAAAACAACGTCTCTTTGAGTCAGGTATGGTGGCACCTGCCTGCAGTTCCAGTACACAGGAGGCAAAGGCTGGAGGATTGTCATGACTTCAAAGCCAGCCTGGTCTACATAACGAATATTAGTGAGGATGTAGAGAATTTAAAATGAGAAGTAAAATAGTCCTACTACTTTGGAAAATAATTTCAGTTCTTCAAAAGCTTTAATATAGAGTTAGCATGTAGCCCAGGAATTCTATACTTAACATCTGTTTATCAAAGAAAAATGAAAATATGTGTATGGAAAAACTTATACAGAAATATATTATCATTATTAATAATTGAAAAGTCTGGGATGAGGGTTTAAGGGAACACTGAGGTGGACTGTTGGGAGTAAGGAGTTTATGAGAAGAATTAATACCATGGACAGACAGATGGACATAAGCATGGTGGAGTGTCTGAGAGAGTTCAGGCCCCCAGCACCAGAGACAGATAGCATGGCAGGAGTTCTGAAGAGAGGAGTCAGGGTTCCGTTTTGTAGTATAGGCCTACAGCCAGGTTCTCTGATTCCTAGGCAGGAGGCAGGGAGTAGGCTGTGTGGCTACCAATTGATGTAACTCACTTCACAGGTGAGAAACCCTAGTACCTAGACGTCTGTTGTAGGTAGAGAGTCATAAGCAGTGTCTCAGTGGGGTACCTGTTGCTGTCTATGAGAGGGGAGGTGCTACTGCAGATAGCATGGCCTGAGAAGCAGTGGGATTCTAACTTTACATTATTATAATAATAACCTCAAAGTGGAGAGAATCTAAATGTTCATCAACTGATATGTAGGAATGATTTTTGCAATATGGCCAAACTCTGGACAAATGACTTTTACCTAATCTTGCCACCAAAAAGTTAATTTTATCTTAGCTTGTTCATAATGTAGACAAGTTCACTGAGCAGTGTGTTCCTCTTGTAGCCTAAAGCATATAGATTTAATTCCTCATGACCTTTCCTTTCCCTTGACCTAAAAACAGTGTGTGTGTGTGTGTGTGTGTGTGTGTGTGTGTGTGTGCGCGCGCGCACGCATGCTCATGTTGCATATTCAGGAAAGTGTGGTAAATGTATTAGTTGAAAACATGGAAGATATGAAGATTATCTCATTTGTGTTGTAAACAATAGATGGGATTAAATTTATAACATCTGTTTGTGGTTGTGTACTTGCTGGTCTGGGTCTAGAAAAATTCTTCTCTGATAAGATAAAGGTATGACCTTTACTTTCCTGGTTCATTCTGGATATACTGCTTCAGTAAAAGAATCAGGGAACTCTTGTTCTAGAGAATTCTGAAGGAACAAATTCTTAGCAGTTGTGTGTGCTCTTGGCTTAAAATGAGTGCTAAGAGTCAGGCATAACTATAATGTGGTATTGCGTACTAGATGCCACACTGATAGTAGATAAACTGAAGGTGATACAGCTATGTAATTTGAGTATGAAAAGGAACGGGGAGTGGCTGGTTGTTGGCACAGTTTTATGGGCATGAGAATGTGTTCTAAATTTAGATTATGACAATGACTGCACAGTCCTGAATGCATTAAGAACCATTGAATTATTTAAAGGGTTAAAACCCCATTTTTTCTTATATAAATTGTATTTCAATAAAACAGGGATTATATGTGATACAGCTAAAGGAGAAACAATCATGCTAAGTGGAAAATTACTCAAAGCTGGTATATAACTTAGATTATCACATATCAGCTAAAGGGGGGGGGCGGCACAGATTTGACATTCTAGCAACTCAAGTGAAAAAGCTATCAAGGTGTCCAAAAGAAAGAAGTTCTTTGGAGTAGAAGCATAGCAAGAGGAATTTGTTTGTTCTATTTTCCCAGTTTGTTAAATGAAAGAATGTTATTACCTGACTTATGGGGCTCAAACACGGTAATAGCTCCAAAAGCACTTAATAGGTAAAGCCAGTTTCCCTTTCTCTGCCTACTGTCCACTGAGGAAAAGAAGAACCCTGCCACATGTTCCTACCGCCATGACAGGAGCTGCTCTCTGCGACTCTGCCGCCCCTCCCTGCTGTGATGAGCTGGCACCTCTGGAACCCAGGAAGTTGAATGTATAAAAAGATACTACTCTCCCAAAAAAAAAAAAAAACAAAAAAAAACAGGGGGGGGGGG
>VZQC01009253.1:2262289-2279723 GCA_009823505.1 Rhizomys pruinosus | reverse complement strand
GTAAAAAAAACAAAAAAAAAAAAAAAAAAAAAAAAGATACTACTCTCGCTGGGCGTGGTGGCGCATCCTTTAATCCTAGCACTTGGGAGGCAGAGGCAAAGGCAGGAGGATCTTTGTAAGTTCAAGGCCAGCCTGGTCTACAGAGTGAGTTCCAGGATAGTTGGGGCTACAGGGAGACCCTGTCTCGAAAAGACCAAAAAAAAAAAGATACTACTCTCGCACAGAGAAAAAGTGCAGTGAGGACATATGAGAAAAGTCACCTGCAATTCTAAGAGAAGTCACAGGAGAAACTAGGCCTCTAACACCTTGACCTTGACTTTGGATTTTTAGTCTCCAGGACCTCAAGGAAATCTATTTTTTAAATAAAACAGACAAAACCAAAGGGGCTGGAGAGATTGCCCAGTGGTTAAGAGCCATCCATTTCTGCTGCTCTTGCAGAGCACCCAGATCAGGTAGCTCACAACCACCTGTAACTCTTAATTCCTTTCTACCCTTTTTTTTTAATATTTTTTAAAATTTTATTTATTTTGCATGTGTATAAATGTACTGTCTGCATGTAGGCTTGTGCACCCGTGTTGTGCAATGCCGCGGAGGTCAGAAGAGGGCATCAGATTCCCCTGAAACTGGAGTTAAAGACAGTTCTCAGCCTCCATGTGGGTACTGGGGATTGAACCCGGGTCCTCTGCAAGAGCAGTTGGCGCTCTTAACCACTAGGCCATCTCTCCAGCCCCCAACACCCTTTTCTTTTTTTTTTTAATTTTATTTATTTCTGTATGTGTATGAATGTACTGTCTGCATACAAGCCTGTGCACCCATGTCGTGCAATGCCTCGGAGGTCAGAAGAGGGTGTCGGACTCCCCTGGAACTGGAGTTCTCCTGGAATTGGAGCTTGAGACGGTTCTCGGCCGCCATGTGGGTGCTGGGGATCAAACCCGGGTCCTCTGCAAGAGCTGTCGGCACTCTTAACTGCTAGACCAGAGAGATGGCCAACACCCTTTTCTAAAAGGCTTCCCTGAGCACTTGTATGCATGTAATGCACATACATACACACACACACACACACACACACACACACACGCTCACAGACACACATACAAAATTAAAAGAAACTCAAACAGAACTTGAATGCTATGCATATTGAACATATGTATTTTATTTTTATGGTTGCATTTGTGATACATTGTAAAATACTTCATGATATAGATCCTCTTGAAGAGAGGGGTGAAGGCTGAAAGAGACATTGTCTTTCAGGACTTAATAAGGATATTGCCTTATCTTTGAGGTGAACCTGATAAAGCGATGTGTCTAGGACAGGTCTGGATGTTAATGTTTTTCTCTGTACAAGTAGACTCTTGAGTATGGTAATAGAGGTGTTTTAATAATTGTATTAAAAAGTAATGGATACATTTCACTGAATATATTTTAGTGAACAAATACAGAGGTGTTTTAATAATTGTATTAAAAAGTAATGGATACATTTTACTGAATATATTTTAGTGAACAAATATGGAAAGAGAACAGAGTTATGAATTTAAGAAGCTGGCTATCAGCAAAAGCTTAGAGTGTAAAACTGGATTTAGATCAAAGGTTCTGTTTTGGAATTTGTGTTACTTAGTTTATGACCTTGACAAAGAATTTTCATTTGTTTGAGGCTCGTGTTTCAACTTCCACAGCAGAGTACTTTGGGGAGATGCTGTTATTTAACAGGCAATCTGCTTTGAAATGTGATACAATTTAAGAGCAGGTTTTCATTAACTGAGAAGTTTGAGATGCCAAACATGGCGTCTTAAGGTCTTAAGTCAAGCTATGTTTCCCATTATTGTTGGACTGGGTCAGAATCAGTTACTGTTCTTCCAGGTTGAGGTGATGTAGAACTTTTTTATATAAAACTTTTATCAATTTTTTATTTATTATTTTATGTGTATGAGTGTAATATGATTGATATTGATTGATATATGATTGATAATGAGTGTAGATAGATGCACCAGTGTTGTGCAATGCCTGTGGAGGTCAGAAGAGGGCATCATATCCTCTGGAACCAGAATTACTGATAGTTGTTAGCCATGATGTGAGTGCTGGGACTCAAACCCAGGTCCTTTGCAAGAGCAACCAGTATTTTCTGCTCTGCCTTAGATCCAAAGCAGTATGAAGAGACCATTGATAGATCCCTGAAACCATAGCTAAACTAGACCTCTTTTAAGTTGTTTATCTCAGGTATTGTGCCATAGTGACAGAAATCTAGCACATTAAGGCAAGGATCAATTAAGCTTTGAGGAAAAATTCAGAATGATAAATTGGCAGGCCTTGCTGACTCTGATATGAAGGTGGCACTGAGGGCAAGAAAGAGGACTTCAGGTTTCTGGCATTGATGCCTATAACTGTAATTTAAATATAATTTAAAACATTAAAAAATAGAGATATAAATTCTTGTTCACATGAGGTACAATAAGCATAGGAGGTTCACAGGTCCCTCTGAGGTTCACTGTTGGAGTCAGCTGAAATAAACTGAATAGGCAGATCAACAAGAAAAAAGACATACATGTTTTCTGGCATGTGTATGAGAGCCCCACAAAACAGGGAAATGGAAAAGGGCCATTTAGTTCATGAGGAGAAGAACTGTACTGTGAACACATGTTGTCTCTTGCAGATAAATGCTCTCTGGTGGAAGTCTTTAGAAGAATTGAGACTGTATTTAGTGTAGTAGGTTGGAGACCTTTTCATATTTTCTGAGTTAGCTTTTCTTGGTTAAGGGGATTTTAGGGAGGAAATATAATACACCTTTAAATCAACTTTCTTCAGTTATATAGGCAGAGGTGCTGGGAACAAGGAAAGTTAGAGGCTAGAGTTGAAGTCAGCTTGGCAGTGCCTCCCCCCACCCTTCCCCCACCCTTCCCCCACCCCCGATTCTGTGGTCAGTGTGTCAGAATATCATACTTTAAGTACTTTGAGGTACACAAGTGTGGTGGCATGGAGTGATCAAAGAGTGATGGAAGGTAATCAAGTGTGTTACTCTTTGTGAAGCCTTCCTGATTTCATGCTCTGCTTGATTATAGTCTTAAATGGTCAATAGGTTCATAGTTAAAATGCATATACATAGTTATTCCTCCTTTTTCTTACTTGTTGATGGTTGGTCTCTTTTTAAATTTTTTCTCTTTACCATACAAAATAATGGATTTCATTATGATATTTGCTTTTCTATTAATTTTATTTATTTATTTATTTATTTATTTATTTATTTATTTATTTATTTATATTTATGTGTGTGAATGTACTGTCTGCATGCAGGTCTATGCACCTGTGTCGTGCAATGCTGCAGAGGTCAGAAGAGGGTGTTGGATTCCCCTGGAACTGGAGTTCTCCTAGAATTGGAGTTAAAGATGGTTCTCAGTTGCCATGTGGGTGCTGGGGATCGAACCAGGGTCCTCTGCAAGAGCAGTCGGCGCTCTTAACTGCTAGGCCATCTCTCTAACCCCATTATGATATTTTCATACACACACACACACACACACACACACACACACACACACTTTTACTTTGCTCATATTTGCCCTCCCTCCCCCAGGTTATATCTTTAATCCCCTCTTCAAACACCACTCACATTTCATCTCAGATCTGTTGATTTGGAATTTCCAAAATAGTTACCTAGGAATCTGAATGGTAAAATGTGCTTGTGAGTCCTGTGATTAGTAATGTCATCTCAGTTGGAAAGCAGTGAATTGGCTGCAGTGGAGCTGTTTCTCTTGGAAACGTTTTTATCAAAGGTCGAAAAAGGCAGCTACCAGCTTCACATTTTACAGTGATGGGATAAATATGCCACTGACTCTTTCCTTGTAAACAAGCTCAGGATAATAAATAGAAGAGACATGGGCCTGTGAAATGGCTTGCCACCAAGCTGGATGACTTGACTTTACCCCAGGACCCACATGATAAAAGAGAGAACCAGCTCCCTCAAGTTGTCCTCCAACCTCCATATGCACATGTACATGTGCATATACACACAAAGTAAATAAATAAATGTAATTTAAAACATTGTTAAAAGAGAGTGATATAAATTCTATACTCTGTGATATTAAATTCTATACTCTGTGATATTAAGGAGACTATAGAAACTCCAAAGTATATATGTAATGGCTTTTATACCTACCAGCAGTGTATACAGGTTCCAGTATTTCTGTGTCCTTGTCAACAGCTGCTTGGTTTTGTTTTTCAAGACGGTGTCTCAATGCATAGTCTAGTCTGGCTTAGAATTCAAGATCCTCCTACTGCTTCCCCCTAGTACTAAGATTACAAGCCAATACTTATTGTTTTTGCTTGTTTTGCTTTGGAAGAGGGTTTTGTTTTGTTTTATTTTGAGACAGGGTCTCACTGTGTGACCTGGAACTCCCTATGTAGACAAGGCTAGCCCTGATCTCACAGAGACCCATTTATTTGCCTTTGGTTCCTCAGTGCTAAGATCAAAGGCATGTACTGCCATGCCTGGCTACTTGTTTGTCTTGAGACAGAATCTCATTGTGTATCCCAGGCTGGCCTGGATGCATGTAGTCCAGGCTGGCCACCATCTCCTGATCCTCCTGCCTTACACATGAATAGCCCCATGCCTGACTTTTATTTTTTTTTTTTTACTTATAGCCATTTTGTGGGTGTGAAACTGAATCTCATTGTGGTTTTAACTTTCATTTTCCTAATAACTAATTAAGTCAAAACATTTTCACATTTGTTGATCATTCTTAGGTCTTCTTGATGAAGTATTTACATATTTTTTCATTTTTTAGTTATTTGAGTTGTATTGAGTTATCAGAGTTTTTTAAAAATTTATTCTGGATTCTAGTCCTTTTTCAGAATTATGATGTACAAATACAATTTCCAATCTGTGTACTTTTGTCATCTTGTAGAATAATCATGCTTTCTGCCTAGAGGTAGCATATTTTTATAATTATAGAAGATCAGCTCTCCGTAGTTCTCTGTGATCTAGGCTGTATCAGAGTGAGGGCCCAAAGAAGAGTAGAATCCCAATGATAGCCATATACTAAGAAAAGAAAAGAAAAGTGAAGAGAAGAGAAGACAAATCTCCAAAAGAAATTATACCTGGATTCTTTTTTCTTTACTTTTTGGTAGGTTTTCCTGGGAATCAAACCCAGGGACCTGATGCATTTCTAATTTTAAAATATACGTACTATATTTCCTAATCATTAAACTTTGTAGTTAAAGAGAGTAAAGAGAGATACATTGTATTAGGAGGGCATTAATTTGCTAAGTAGTCAAAATACCAGGTGTGTGTGTGTGTGTGTGTGTGTGTGTGTGTGTAACACGTATGCAATCCCACTCATTCATTAGTACATGACTGATATCTGGACTGCAGAATCAGATTGTGCACCCTGGGGAATGTTAGCTATGTATCTGTCTTTCTGTTTACAACATAAAGGTGAGTGGTTGGAGCTGAGTAGAACAAAATGATGCACCCTGTTAGTCTCAGTTGCTCAACAACCTACCTTAGAAAAGTGGAATGTGAATGGAAATAGAAGTCAAGTTCATAATTGTCCCTTTTACCATAGAATCTGAAAACTGAGGAAAAGGAACAAAATGCTATGCTAATTAGACTGCATTTTTATGTACTGTGAATTAGTAACCAATTGCTTTCTAAAGATCGTTTTCATAAATAGTTGGATTATAGCCTTCCTTTGACAGAACAGTCTTTACATTGATGGAAGAGGTATTACATGCAGATTCTTCTGTAATAAAGTAAGAAAACACAAATGGGACAAACACAGGAAAGCTGCAGTATTGGTGGTTGTAGGCAGGTGTGATGCCACATGCCTGTAATCCCAGAATTCAGGAATTAGAGGTAAGAGGATCAGGAGGGTTTTTATTTTTATTTAAATTTTTATTTTATAGGTAAGAGTTTTCTAGCCTCCATTCATGTAAGTTCGCCTCTGTTGTACAGTACCCATGGAGGCCAGAAGAGGGTGCTGGATTCCCTGGAACTGGAGTTAAGAACCTTTGTTAGCCATATAGGTGCTGGGATCTGAACCCAGGTCTTCTGGAAGCTCTGCCAGTGCTCGTAACCACTGAACCACCTCTCTAGCCTCTAAGGATCAGGAATTTAAGGCCAGTCTCTCTATATAGCAATTTGAATCCAGCTTCAGCTACATGAGACACACACACACACACACCCACCCACCACACACACACACACACACACACACACACACACATACATTAGTGGTCATTTCTGGAGGATAAGGAAGATAATTTTAATGTTATACTAACAAATTGCTTCATAAAAAGAATATTTAAGGTAAATACTATAGAATGTTTGGATTTGTCAAATCTTGGTGGGAAAATAGTTATATTGGGTGTATGTTTAGCAGTGAATGTTGGGAGGATGTACCAAGGTTACTACTACAAATTAAGTGTGATTCACTGTGTGTGTAGCTGTGACAGAGTTTGGCATCAGATGTCTTCTTGAGTTGCTTGCCACCTTAATTTTGGGGACAGTCTTTCATTGAACCTGGAGCTCACCATTTCAGACAGACAGGCTGCCCAGCAAGCCCCAGGGATACTTCTATCTCCACCTCCACAGCACTCAGGGTAAAGGTACACTCTCCCAAGTCTAGCTTTATTACATGGGTGCTGTGAGTTGGAATTCAGGTTCTCTGACTGATACAGCAACCACTTTACCCACTGAGCCATTTCCCTAAGTCCTGAATATAATAATTGTTAGGTTAGATATTGAGAAATCTGGGTTTTCTTTCCAGTTCTTCCACTTTTTTGGTGCATTGCTGTGGACTGAATCCATGGCTTAAAGCATGCTAGGCAAGCATCCTTCGGTTGATCTGCGACCCCCGAACTCTTCTAATTACCTTAAATCTTGCTGTCAGTGGATCGTCTGCTCTTGGCCAGTTCTACTCTATATATTTGCTGTGTTTGAACTTATTCTTATGACTTCATCTACGATTTATGATCTAATGGTTCTCTGAAGTAATTTAAAAAATAAATCCAAAAATCAAGATCTCCCCTATGCCTCTGACTCCCATGAATATAGAAGTGACTCTAGGGCTGGAGAGATGGCCTAGCAGTAAAGAGCGCCGACCGCTCTTACAGAGGACCTGGGTTCAATCCCCAGCACCCACATGGTGGCCGAGAACCGTCTGAAACTCCAATTCCAGGAGAACTCCAGTTCCAGGGGAATCCGATACCCTCTTCTGACCTCTGGGGCATTGCACGACACGGGTGCACAAACTCGCATGCAGACAGTACATTCATACACATACAGAAATAAATAAAATTAATAAAAAAAAACTTAAAAAAAAAAAGAAGTGACTCTAATCATCATAATAAACTGCAGATTCAGAAGGCTGGGTGTATAATTCCCTGGTGGAGTACTTACATTGGGTGCAAGACCTCCAGATTCAATCCTCAACAATGGAAAAAACAAACAAACAAAATTCTAACTCAAAGAATCTTAAGGGCTAGGTATGGTTATATAATCCCAGGTCTCAGGAGGCTGAGGCAAGAAGATTGTGGGTTGAGGCCTGCCTGGGCCACAATAGCCAGACCCTGTCTTGAAAATGAAACAAAACACATCAAAACCAAAATTCAGGAACCATTACCTGGCTTCCTCACTTGGACATCACCTATGCTTGTTAAATGGATAAAACATTTTAGGTATATAATCAACAAACAGGCACATGTTTTAAATAGTATTAAAATAGAATTTTCAGTAATTTTAAGGAAAGTTAATTTATTGTTAAACTATTTACTTATTTATTTATTTATTTATTTATTTATTTATTTATTTATTTATTTATTGGCACAGTCTCCCTATTAGCCCCAGCTGTCCTGGAACTCACTCTGTAGACTAGGCTGGCCTTGAACTCACAGAGATCTGCCTGCCTCTGCCTCCCAAGTGCTAGGATTAAAGGCGTGCAGCACCATGCCTGGCTAAACTGCATTTATTTTTGTATCATGATTCTGACAATGAAATTCTGGAACAAAGTAAAAACTAACTAAAGAACCCAGTAAAGAAGCCGGGCGTGGTGATCCTAATGCACACACACACACACACACACACACACACACACACACACACACATATGGAGAGCTAGGGAGAGAGACAGAGAGAAAAGACTGCTTCTCAGAGGCCTTCCTACCATAGTTTGTTGTTTCCTGTGGCATTTCATTAATGAATAACTATTGGATTGCAATGCTGAGTTTGTATGCATTTCCTTGTTCTAGAGTAGCACAAAATAGCTCTGTCCTAGTGTTGCCGGTTCTGTCAAGGATGCCAAAAACCTCTGTATAAAACTGGGTCTGATATTTACTTTATGGAAGCATAAGAGCATTTTCTGCTTAATGGCAGCAGAAATTTCTTTTTAATTAATTAATTATTTGTGTATGTTGTACTGTGCCGTGCCATGCTGGGGGTTAAACCCAAGACCCTCTGTATGCTGAGTAAACATTCTCCTCAGCCCAATAGCAACTATAATTTTCCTCTTACATGAAATATCCTCTAAAATGTTTTAATTGCTTGTTCCTTGTTTTCTGGGGTTTTTTTTTTGCCTTCACTGAGGAATTGTGCTTTAAGATCTTTCAGAGACTAGGAAAGGAAACTCCTTTTATTTGCTCCCCTGGAAAGAGCAACAAAACTGCCCAAACGCTGAACGAATGCTCTTACCAAGTCATCTTTATTTCCTCCCCGAACATGTACAATTTTTATCCCTGATTAGGTTTAATGTTCAGACTAAGAATTAAATGAAGCCAGGCATCCTAGCACTTGAGAGATGGAGTTAGGTGGATCTGTGCGAATTCAAGGCCAGCTTGGCCTACAGAGCAAGTTCCAGGACAGCCAGACCTACAGGGAGACCCTGTCTCAAAAAGAAAAGAATAAAAGGGAAGAAGGGAAGGGAGGGAGAGAGGGGGGAAGGGAGGGGAGGGGAGGGGAGGGGAGGGAAGGAGAGGAAGGGAGGGAGGGACGGAGGGAGGGAGGGAGGGAGGGAGAAAAAAGAAAATAATAAAGAAAAGAGGGGCTGGAGAGATAGCCTAGCGCTTAAGAGCACCGACTTCTCTTGCAGAGGACCCGGGTTCTATCCCCAGCACCCACACGGCGGCTGAGAACCATCTTTAACTCCAGTTCCAGGGGAATCCGATGCCCTCTCCTGACCTCTGTGGCATTGCACGACCTACATGTAGGGTGCACCAACCTACATGCAGACAGTACACTCATACACATAAAAAAATACGTAAAATTAATAAAAAGAAAAGAAAGGAAAACTGTCCACTAGTCCCACTTCTGGTTGCTCCCAGCTACTTCTGTATCATGGCTTGTCATCTCATCTCATTCCTGTGTTTGCCCTGGAGGTGTTGTGTCCTGTGGACTGTATGCTGGCAGGAAACCCTGAGGCTCTTCCATGCGTGCCTGACTGGCTCACAGAGCAGCTCCACTGTCTGTTTGTGAGTTCTTGCTTTCTCAATGCTCTCTTTTTCTACAGGATGAAGATACTGGAATGAAAAGTAAAGTTCATCTTATTGCCAAGGAGATTATGAGCTCAGAGAAAGTGTAGGTATCAGCTTTGCAGTTCAGAGGTGCTTTTCCCCAATAGGCTCATGTAAAACATTTTTTGTTTGCTCTGTTTTACAGGTTTGTGGATGTGTTAAAACTTTTGCATATTGTAAGTATCTGCTACTATTTTTCTCAAGTCTAAGACTGTCCTTTTCTGTTCTTTTTCTACCCCAAAGGTTCTTAGTATAACTAACTTAAATGAATTACATGCATGAGCTTTCTAATACTTGGTTGTATATTATTTATTTATTTATTTATTTATTTATTTATTTATTTATTTATTTATTTTGGTCTTTTCAAAACAGGGTCTCCTTGTAGCCCCAGCTGTCCTGGAACTCACTTTGTAAACCAGGCTGGCCTTGAACTCACAAAGATCTGCCTGCCTCTGCCTCCCAAGTGCTAGGATTAAAGGTGTGCACCACCACGTCTGGCATAAGTGACTTTTTTCAAATGAACTTGCGCAGTCCTTGCTGTGACTTGAATACTCCCATTATAATTAGATGCCTGATATAATTAAATAAGATGTTAGAAGGTGGGAGTTTGGGGCATATCTTAGTTATTTTCTAATAATAGATGGATTCAGTAAGTACCTGTAAATGTATTTTATGAATGCTCAAATAGTATGAAATAAAAACATTTTATTTTAAAAATATTGTTGTTGTTGTTGTTGTTTTGGGTCTTTTTGAGACAGGGGTCTTACTGTAGCCCCAGGTGGCCTAGAACTCACTATAGAGATCAGGCTGGCCTTAAACTCACAGAGATCCACCCTCCTCTGCCTCTGCCTCTGCCTCACAAGTGCTATGATTAAAGGCATGCACCATCATGCCTGGCTTATTTATTATTTTATTTTATGTGGATGAATGTACTGATTGCATGTAGGTAGGTGCACCTGTGTCATGTAATGCCTGCAGAGGTTGGAAAAGGGTGTCAAATCCCCTGAAACTGGAGTTACTGATGGGTGCTGGGAATTGAACCCTGGTCCTCAGTGCTCTTAACCACTGAGGCATCCCTCCATCCCTGAAATAAAAATATTTTAAAGGGAGGAAAAAATTCAGAGACTTTGGAGTCTTAGATAGAATGGCTTGGTCAGTAGTAGTTAAGCAGTGCTAGTAATGAGTCAGCTTTGCTGTCTTTTTTTTTTTTTTCTTTTTTTCACTTTATTGTTTGTTTTTGAGACAAAGTCTCACTAAGTAGCCAAAGCTGCCTCAAACTTGTAATCTTCCCCCTTCAGCCTCCTAGTTTCCCAGATAGTACCCTCATGGGCACCACCGTCTCTAGACCACTAATTCTTTCACCTAAAGACACACCTTCCCTTGAAAGTTGATTCTCTTTCTTTCCCTTCCTTTTCCCCTCCCTTCTTCCCTCCTCAGTTCCTTCCCCCTTCTTCTCTTTCCTTTCCTCTCTCCTCTCTCTTTCCCTCTCTTTTGAGACAGGTTCTCATTCTGTCCTCAGACTCATGATAATCCTCCTGCCTCAGCCTCCTGACTGACTGCCAGGATTATTGGTATGAGCTGCCATGCCAGAGAACAATCTGATGGACTGTTCTAGTTTCATTCTATTGTGATTAAACACTCTGACCAAAGGTACCTAAGGGGTACATTTGGCTTACACTTCCAGATCAAAATCCATCATTGAAGGAAGTTAGGGCAGGAACCACACAGGAATACTGCTTATTGCTGCACTCTGGCTCATGCTCAGATGGCTTTTTATATAGCTTAGGCCCACCTGCCTAAGGATGGTGCTGCCAACACTGGCCTGGGCCCTCCCACATCAATCATCAGTGAAGCCAATCTCTTACAACTATGGCCATAGGGCAGTTTGATCTGGAAAATTCCTTAGGGTTTCCCATTTCCTACAAGACTCTAAGTTGTATCAAGTTGATAATAAAAGCTAAGCAATACCAGTTTCAATAAAACCTATCAAATCTAAAGGCAAGGCCACCTGGATATTCAGATATCTAATAGTAAATAGAATGTATCATTTGTTTCTCTAAAAGCATTATAAAGTGAATAGATTTCCCCAAATCCCATGTTTTTCCCATGTTAAAATTTTCATTATGTTCTTCTGAGTATGCTCTGTCATTTGATTCTGGTGTACTTTGTAATTATCAGTTACTTTGTAATTCTAAAGAATCCTTTGTCTCCTACTACCTTTATTTGGGGCCAGCTTCATTCATCAGTATAACAATATAAGAGGTCTCCCTATAGGCCCAGCTGTCCTGAAACTCTAAGTAGACCAGGCTGGCCTTGAACTCACAGATATCTGCCTGCCTCTTCCTCCCACTGAAGTTCATTATTAACAGCACCTTTGTTTTGCTGCTGTTTTTCCTGGCTTGGTTTGGCATTCCTTCTCTGCATAGTTCTATTTCTGGTTTTTGTTTTTAACCTTCCAAGGAGTTTTGATCTTAAATGATGTTCATGTGATTATTTAAATTACCGTATCTCTTTAAATAACTGGTCTTCTAGTGAGTGTTTTCTATGTACCTTGTAGCATATTAAATAACTGTTACACAAATTATTTTTAGCCTTATAACATCCCTGGAAACAGTTTCTCTTTTCTCTTCTGTTTAGTCTAAATGAAGAGAATAAGCTTACTGGAAAAAGTAATCTGCTACTAAATGTTACTAAATACCAAAAAAAGACTTTTTGGTTTTGGTTTCTTTCAGGATATATATATATATATATATATATATATATATATATACCACCACACCCAGCTGTTTTTTTATATTTTTTATTGAGCTCTTGCACATTTCATACAACAGTTCATGAATCAACCCTGGCTCCTACAATCTTTCCAGTCCCTCTTCCCCAGTGTTCCCTGAGCCGTGGCTGGGTGAGGTTTAATAGCGGAATCCTGTCCAAGGACACACAGTTTGTAGTCTCTTATTCTCTAATACTTAGCCAGTTGTAGCCTTCTGTGTGCACTCTGTTGTATAAGGAAACTTCACTGGGAAGAGTTTTCTCTCCAATCCCTGTTCCACTATGTTCCATGAGCCTTAGGTATAGAGGTTCCACTATACATAGGTCATCTAGGGGTGGGCATCTCTCAGATGTATATTCTGTATGTGTGTGTGTGACCAGTTGTGAAACTCTACAGTAGCTTCCATCTGTTGCAAAAAGCAGCTTCTTTGATGAGTGGTGTATGGTATTCTTGTCTATAAAGATAAGGATCTATATTTAGTATATGGTAAGAAATTTCATTTGTCTAGAGATATGAGATAGGGTTTTCTCTAGGGTCTTTGACCTCTCCAGCTATGTATATTTTGCTATAATTACAGTGCCACCCATGAGTTACTCCCATTGAGGGGGCTTTAATTAATAATTTAAATTACTATCCAATAATTAAATATCCAATTAGATAGGTACTGATTATCCACAGATAACAGTGCCACTAGTACTGTACCAATAGAGGTAGTTTGCTGTGTCAGTCATTACGGTTATTTGGCTTTAGGACTGGTTGGACCATTGAATGAATTTTGTCCCTTAGCAGCTTGCATAGTATCCTCTACAACTATGAGAGTGAGTCTTCAGGGAGAAGGTTTCCAGGTCAGTTCTTGCTCCATTGCTCAAGTCTTGTGTCCAAAGTATATCCTGACTTTGGCAGTATGGTCTTACTTTGAGTTCCAGGAGATAACCAAGGGCTCCTGCAATAGCCTGTGTTAGTTTGGGAGTCTCTTAGACTACTCTGACCAACCATTCAAAGGGAGGTCTCTCTTGTCTGGCACTGTATTCCTTCCATACAGCCCCCAGGAATATACCATGCACTAATGTCTAGACACTGTATATGTATCTCTCGGGGTTCCAACTCAACACACTTCCCTCTGGCTTCCCACACTACCCAAGCTCCATTCATTTGTCTTTTTCCCCCAGCCCCACCCCATCCAACTCTCCTCCTCCCTCCTTCCTCCCCAGACTGAGCACCCCCATTATCCCCACCCTTTCCCCATAACACCCACTCTGGCCATCCTCCATCTCCTGAGTCCCCTCCATCCCCTCCATGGTTCCCCTGCATATCTCTCTCTCTCTCCTCCCAGCCAAACACTCCCATTTCCACTGCCTCCCCCATGGTAACATCTATTTCCTACCATCTTCCTCCTTCAGACTTTTTCTTTCCCTTTACCTCCATGTTTCCTTTCCATTTTCCTGGCTCCTGCTGTTACATCAGGATATATACTCATATGTAAGGGATTGGTTCTACCATCTGCAAATGAGGGAGCACATTGGTTGCTTGCTTTTCTTTCTTTCTTTTTTTTTTTTATTTTTTGGTCTTTTCGAGACAGGGTCTTCCTGTAGTCCCAGCTGTCCTGGAACTCACTGTAGACCAGGCTGGCCTTGAACTCAGGATCAGAGATCCTCCTGCCTCTGCCTCCCAAGTGCTAGGATTAAAGGCGTGCGCCACCACGCCTGGCGGTTGCTTGCTTTTCTGAGTTAGTGTTGCTTCACTTAGTTTAACAGTCTCTAGTTCTATTCATTTACCTGTAAATATCATAATTTCATCTTTTCCTAATCCAATATGTAAATATACATTTTCATTATCCATTCCTCTGTTGAGGGACATTTAGGTTGCTTCCATTTCTTAGCTATTGTGAAAAGGGCAGCAACAAACATGGAAGTACAGATATGTCTATAGTAAGATAATATCCTTTGGGTGTATACCAAGGAGTGGTATAACTGGGTCAAATGGTAGATTCATTTTATTTATTTAGTTAGTTATTTACTTATTTATATTATTATTTGGTATTTTTGAGACAGGCTCTTCCTATAGCCCAGCTGGCCTGGAACTCACAGAGATCTGCCTGCCTCTGCCTCCCAAGTGCTGAGATTAAAGGCATGCACCATCACCTGGCCTCATTTTTAGTTTTTTTTTTTTTAATTTATTTATTCTCGTATGTGTATGAATGTACTGTGTGTATAAATTTATAAAATAAATTTATTTATTCTTGTATGTGTATGAATGTATGAATGCATGTAGGTTTGTGCACCCATGTCGTGCAATGCTGCGGAGGTCAGAAGAGGGCATCGGATTCCCCTGGAACTGGAGTTACAGACGGTTCTCAGCCGCCATATGGGTGCTGGGGATTGAACCCAGGTCCTCTGCAAGAGCAGTCGGCACTCTTAACTGCTAGGCCNACTTTTTTTTTTTCTTTTTGAGACAGGGTCTCCCTGTAGCCCCAGCTGTCCTGGAACTCACTCCGTCGTAGACCAGGCTGGCCTTGAACTCACAAAGATCCACCTGCCTCTGCCTCCCAAGTGCTAGGATTAAAGGCGTGCGCCACCACGCCCGGCCATTTTTAGTTTTTTTAAGAGTTCTCCACAACTGTTTTCCATAGTGGCTGCACTAGTCTGCATTCCCACCAGCAGTGAATGAGCATTCATTCCCTTTTTTCCACATCCTCGCCAGCATTTGGTGTCTTTTGTTCTCTTGATCTTAGCCAGTCTGACTGGGGTAAGATGGAATCTTAAAGTGGGTTTTTTTTTTTTTAAATCTCCATTTCTCTAATTACTAATGACATTGAGCACTTTTTTTTTACATATTCTTTTTTTTATTAATTTTATTTCTGTATGTGTATGAATGTACTGTCTGCATGCAAGTTTGTGAACCCACGTCATGCAATGCTGCAGAGGTCAGAAGAGGGTGTCGGATTCCCCTGGAACTGGAGTTCTCTTGGAATTGGAATTTCGGACGGTTCTTGGCTGCCATGTGGGTGCTGGGGATCGAACCTGGGTTCTCTGTAAGAGCGTTTGGCACTCTTAACTGCTAGGCCATCTCTCCAGCCCCGACATTGAGCACTTTTTAAGGTATTTCTTAGTCATTTTTATTTCTTCTTTTGAGACCTCTTTGTTCAGATCCATAATTCCTCATTTTATTGGGTCATTTGTTTTCTTGTTGCTTTGTTTTTTGAGTTCTTTTTATATTATGGATATTAATCTTCTGTCACATGTGTCACTGATAAACATTTTTTCCCACTTCATTTTCTTGGTTGTTTCCTTTGCCGTACTGAAGCTTTGTAGCTTAATGAGGTCCCACTTGTTTATTGTTGACCTTAATGCAATTGATGTCCAATTTAGAAAGTCCTTTCCTACACCTGTATCTTATACAGTACTGCCTTTGATTTTTTTCTGGCAGTTTCAGAGTTTCAGGTTTTATATTAAGGTCTTGCTTGGAACCATATGCAGTTGACTTTTGT
Source organism: Rhizomys pruinosus (assembly GCA_009823505.1). Taxonomy (NCBI): domain Eukaryota; kingdom Metazoa; phylum Chordata; class Mammalia; order Rodentia; family Spalacidae; genus Rhizomys; species Rhizomys pruinosus. Next base: position 2,263,974 of record VZQC01009253.1, on the reverse strand, counting down.
TCAAGGTAAAAGATAAAGGTCTGGTTTCATTTTTCTATAGGTGGAGATGAATTTTTCCACTACCATTTATTGAAAATGCTGGCTTTCCTCCATTCTGTGTTCTTAGCATCTTTGTCAAATATCACTATTTATAGATGATATGATAGTATACATGAGAGATCCCAAGAATTCTACCAGAAAACTGCTGGAAGTAATTTAATACTTTCAATAAAAGTGGCAGGTTACAAAATCAACTTAAAAAATCAGTAGCCTTTCTGCATACCAATAACAAGGAATCAGAAAAAAAGCACTCAAGGAAACCTATTCACAATAACCTCAAAAAGAAAAAAAAAAGTTTTTGAGTCCGGGCTTGCTATGTGTTCCTGGCTGGCCTGGAACTTGGTAAGTGGACCAGACTCAAACTCATGGAGAACCTCCTGCTTCTGCTGGGATTAAAGGTATGCACCATCATGCCAGAGCTCCTGCACGAAGTGATTGTGTAGAAATTTTAAAATGTTTACTTAAAATCTTGACCATGTACTCTATAGTGTATCTTTAGGATATACTATGCCCTTGAGCATATTAGTTGCTTGCAGAATTCTTTTGGTTGCCTAGGAAACTAAAGAAACTGTAGTTTTTTAGGTTCATCTTGGGAAAAAAAAAAGAAACTGTAGTTTTTTGTTTTCTAAAGGTAAAATGAAGATCTTGATTAGACTATATTATGATAAATATTAATGGTAGTGAAGGGAATAGGAAATGATATAAACAGTTGTTTTCAGTTATGTTTCACATAGTTTTGCATTGATGACTTTCATAACCTGGCTTGTACATAAAGGAACAGAGTGATCATTTCACTGAGAAACAGGTTTTCATTTTTTGAATTTAAATTTAAATTTAATTTGATGTAATTTATTTCTTTGGTCATTTTGAGACAGGGTCTCCCTGTAGCTCCTGCTGTCCTGGAACTCACTATGTAGAGCAGGCTGGCCTTGAACTCAGAAGCAGAATGATCATGAGTTTGAGGTCAGTGTGAGCTATGTAACAAGATCTTGTCTCAAGAAAAACAAACAAGGAAGAACCAAAGTCAACTTGTTGAGTTGGTGACTCCTCCCACACACTTTTACTTCATAGTTTCCTGTTCATTTCTGCATATTTATTGTACGTCTTTGACCTTAGCAGCTGGTTTGCTTTTGCTTAATATGAAGTGGTTTTTACTTACAGAGCTCCCTGTTTGTCTGTATATCCATGTGGTCTTTGTAATTTACTGTGTCATGATAGTGGTTAAGAAATGCCTCAAGGCATTTCTGCTGCTGGGGACAGCTGGTAATTAAGTCATATACTTCTCTCTAGCTCTTGAGATATAAAGTCTGACTTTATGCACAAGACATCTGTTTTGTGCTTTAGTGCTTCAGATGTTCATACTTGACCTTATTTGCATTGATTTTTGCTTAGATATTTTCCAAATGATCCAAGATGACAAGAGATGATATATTAATACTGTAAAGAGTTGTTCTGGTTCCTATTTGTAGGCTTTGGGGAACTGTTAAGAATAATGTTAGCTGGGTGTGGTGGCGCATGCCTTTAATCCTAGCACTTGGGAGGCAGAGGCAGGCAGATCTTTGTGAGTTCAAGGCCAGCCTGGTCTACATAGCGAGTTCCAGGACAGCTGGGGCTACAGGGAGACCCTGTCTCAAAAAAGACAAAAA